>JAULJZ010035482.1:0-14837 GCA_032270985.1 Heliamphora pulchella
GATGTGTTTGGGTAGTGATTCAGGATAATCCTAGTTGGAGTTATTAGTAATTAATTAAATCACGATACATTTTGATACATCTGTTGTTTATTTGTTGCTACCTGTTGATGTGATTAGCTATTGATGCATGCTTTACTTGTGATGAGTTTACTGAGTTCTTCGAACTCATGGTTTCGTTTTATGTTACCTTGGTGATTCAAACACCAGGTTATGAAGTGCAGGATGATGTCGTAGAGGAAAATATAGAAGAACAGATAGAGTCGTGGTTCATGTGAACCTAGCCACAAAAGTCTTAATTGTTAGCATTTTTTTGTTTTCAGTTATTTTTTTATTATTTTTCGCTGCAAGAACAATGATGTAATAAAATTTTTGGTTTAGTTTTTATTTGTTGAGAAATATTAGAATAAGAATTTGCCTTTCTGTTACTTAGTATTTTATTTGTCGCTCTAGATGAATTCAAAATTTTTGGATCATCACACCTCGGGAGTTGCATTAAGTAATTAAGAGCTTGTTTGGGATAGCTTTTAAACTTAATTTTTAAAAAAATTAATTTTTTTGAAAAAAAATAAAAAAAGCAAGAGTATTTGGAATAATTTTAAAAAATAGATGTTAAAATATATATATATATATATAAAACTTTTTTTGAGTTAATTTAAAAGTCGTGTAACATTTTTTATCCCAAATGAACCTGCTTAAAAATCGAACTTTTAAAAAAAAGTTAGCTAGAATTTTGATTCCAAGGGGTGCCTAAAGAGACTTGCAATGATTGATAGATTGGGTGATATTATTCTATGATTCACTCTTAAATTATTTAAATTGAATTTATGAATTTAATATTAAAATTACTCCCATAAATCCACTTCTTAAATGTGGTTCAAATTGTTAAGAGTGCTGACGTGTAATTAGTTTCTATTGGAGTTTATATGGCGCTGTTTGGACTAAATTGTATAAATTTTATTTATTTTTATTGTTTTTTGAATTTTTTCATCTTTTAACTAAATTCTTTTATTTTTTTGAATTTTCTTGATAAAATGAACTGAAAAAGTAACAAAATTTGATAAAAAATGAAAAAAAATTTACTAAATACAAAAATAAGTAACATTAAATTTAGTTTATTAGTTTATTTTCACTTATTTTTATCTTTTTTGAAATTTTTATATTTTAATTAAAAAAAATTATTCTTTCAGATCGTCTCGATAAAAAAAGTAAAAAAATATAATAATTGAATTAAATAATAAAAAAATCAACAAAAATAAAAATAAATTAAACAAAATATACAAATAAGCAATTATTCCGGGTATGGTTTGTTGAGTGTTTTTAAACGGGTTATAACTAGTATTTATTTTATTTTATTTTTTAAAAATAATGTAAGTGAAAAGGTTGCAACTTATTAGAGCATAAAATGGCCACTAGATGCCCATGGTACACACGTGTACTATTCTTCTGGCCATCGGTTAAAAAGCAAATAAGGCAACTTGTCAGCCAATTGGTCCGGTTCTAAGAAAATTTGAGGAATAAATTGTTGTTATCGGTTCCAAGCATTTTGGAATTAATTCATACGGTTAGACCTCTAGTAATTGGATCAAAATTAATCTGTAAAAATAATTCGGTCCTAATTGATCGTTTCAAAACAAAATAGCAACTAATTTTTAATGAAAAAAACAATTATATAATTTCCAAACTCTAAGTCCTAATTCAAGTTTCCCGTTTCAAAAGAAAATCAACCCATGCATTTTTCTCATTTCCAAATTCGTGTCCTATTGAACAAAGTGTCCATCTCAGTAGTTAAGGGACCATTTGACCTGCTCACTAATCTGGGTTCCAATCTTGACTCTTTCATCCCTTGATAAAAAAAATTTAAAAAAAAACTCGTGTCCAAATGAGAAAAAAAAAACAGAAAAGTAATTTTCTCATTCACAAACTCAGATTTAATATATTAAAACTCATTCAGCAAAGGAATTACCTTAATTTTAAAAAAGCTCATCACCAATTCACCATTTCTACAAAGAAAGTGATAATTCTCGATTCCTTAATTTTAAAAAAGTTCTTCACCAATTATGCATTACTACAAAGAGAGAATGGTAAGATTCTGAATTTACAAAATAGAGAGAAAGAGAGAATGGGGGGTGAAGAGTGTTGGGGCAAACTGTCAAGATTTAGATTATATTTATAATTTTAGTAAAAAAATAACAGAATGGACAAACGCGGAAACAAGCTCCAGATTAAAACTTTTGATATCGAACAATCAAAATAAAACCCTACAATACTCTCATAGTTAGTTTTAAAATTATATCTTTTGAAATCTAGTAAGATAATTTCGGTTGCCACAACAGTTTTCCGTCAACGATTCGCTGTGGTTTTTGACTTCTAGTCAAATTTTCGACACAAGCTTCTATTGTATTTTCAAATGCCAAACACGAACAAAAAACGAATTTTGATCTATCGTGTTCTTTAAAACCATCTTTAACTTGACTTAGGGTTTCAAAGACATGAAAACTCTTGCCATCAAGCTAACGCATGAATTAATGAATTAAATCGCATCAGATTTTATAACAGCATATAAATAAGTTACAGTAAGGACCTATGAAGTAAATAAAACAGGGGCTTCCAATGTAACTATGAAATCCTACCTTAACCTAGAAATAATTTCATAGAAATATAAATTATAATTCATTCCACTAAACAATTATAATCGTACTTCCAGCCTTATTCTCAAAATCGTAGTATTCGAGTTCCTGTTATTAAATACTTATTTAGTTTCCACACGTTAAGATTATAGATACCTACCGATTAAATTAAATTACTGACAATTATATTTAATCGGTTTCTTCGAAAATTCTTTAAGCCATTCTGTTTAATTTATCTGACTGTCGGATTATAAAATTCACCTACAGAGTTTAGCTCGATCAAAACTTATAAGTTTTCTTAAGGGGGTATCATCAATCTCGATTGTTCGGGACGTGAATTCCGTCAATAACTAATATTTACCATATAATTAGTATCATTACCTAAGTCAACGGGACTCATACAAGATCTCACACTCTAATGAATTAAAATAATAAATATTAAATATACGTAAATAATAATTATTTCGGAATTAAGAGTATAAACACTCATAATAACTATGAGATGTGAATTAATTTATAAAATCAGTACAAAATTAATTACCTCAACTTGGTTATGTTCAATACACACAGTGTTCTAGTATAATGAGTTGGAATAATTATCGAAATAATTACCGTTCCCCGTAATTAAGACAGATCTACTAAAATATTATAGTACAGTCGTACGGATGGCGTGTCTAATTCCATCTAATCTATGAACCAAAAACTTATATTCTATAAGAACCTTTAATCTGTTCTTCCGTGTGTAAGCCGAACTCTACATACCAGATTAAATATTATATACAATAAAAGCCACCCATGCATAATATTAAATAAATAATAAAATGCATAAATTGCTCATTAAGATTTTCATAAAATAGAAAAATTAATTTTATTAAAAAATAAAATTAAATACTAAAACCAAAACCATAGTTTTTAGTATACAACCCTAACAATCTCCCACTTATACTCAAAATAATATTGCCACACATCTAACTCCCATGCTCTCGACATGATTATGAAAAGTCTTAACCGATAAGCTCTTTATAAAATGATCTGCAAGGTTGTCTCCTAATGCAATCTTGGTCACAACAATATTACACATTTGTATAATCTCTCAGATCAGGTGATGTTTATGCTCGATATGTTTCACCTCCAGGTAAACACATATTCCGAGGTAAATTTTTGGGAATCCTTATTTGACTGAAAGTCCAAGTACCCCAAATGTGCTAACCATCTGTCTAGTAAACCAACATATAATCCCTAATTCTTTTTAAGTACTTGATTATATATTTTACTACTGTCTAATGCTCTTGTTTTGGATTAGACTGATATCTATTAACCATACCAACGGCAAAACAGATGTTGGGTCTGGTGCAAAGTATAGCATACATGAGACTTCTTACTGCTGAAGCATAAGAAACCGTCTTCATCTTCTCTATCTCATCAGGCATTTTCGGACACTAATTCTTAGATAGAGTGATTTAATGTCTGAAAAGAATAAATTTTTTTTTACAATCCTGTATGCTAAAACGAGCAAAGATTGTATCAATATAAGTGGCTCGTGATAAGCTCAACATCATTTACTTCCAATCTCGCACAAGCTTGATCCCAAGAATGTAACTAGTTTCTCCTAAGTTTTTCATATTGAACTGACCGAATAACCATACATTCACCGAAAATAACACCCCCACATCGTTTTCGATGAGAAAGATATCATCCACGTAAAGTATTAAAAACACTACCACGCTTCCATCACGCTTCTTATACACATAAGACTCGTCAGGACTTTGATCAAAATCATAAGACTTAATGGCTTGATCAAATCGAGTGATCCAAGACCTAAATACCTGCTTAAATCCATTAATAGATCTATTAAACTTGCATAACATGTGCTCTTGGCCATTTGCTATGAAATCGTCTGATTGTACCATATAGATACACTCGTCAAGACTTCTATTAAGAAAAGATGTCTTGACGTCCATTTGTCAAATTTCGTAATCGAAATGAGCCACAATAGATAAGAGAATTCGAATAAATTTAAGCATGACTACTAGCAAAAACGTCTCCTCATAATCGATCTCTTCTTTTTTAGTAAATTATTTTGCAACAAGTTTAGCTTTGAAGGTTTTTACCTTCTTTTCTGCTCATCTCTTTCTCTTGTAGATCCACTTGTATCAATGGGTTTTATCCCTTCAGATGGTTCTATAAGTTTTTAGACCTAATTAGAGTATATAGACTCTATTTTTGAATTCATAGCCCTTTGCTGTAATTCTACATCTTTATCTTGTAGTGCTTTATTGTAGTTACATGGTTCAGTATCCAGTTCTTCTACGATCCTGTCAAAAGACTCTCCCAAGAACATATACCGATCGGGTTGATGAACAACACTCCCACTATAACGAGGCACTACTTGCGTCTGTATACTAGCAGTGACACGCTGTGCTGATTCTAAATCCTGTGCACTATTACCCACATGCTCTTCTGGTTGTGAAACTGGCATATTAATGGTAGCACTCTGACCTGGTTCAGGATCCACATGTGTCCTAATAAGCCTCCCACTACGATGAGGCAATGGGATATCAATAATACTTTCCCTTGGCACTTCTACCGTATTACTGGTATTTTCTCTCAGCTTTTTCAGAATATTTCTACTCTTGAGTTTGTGGTTAATTACATAATTCTCTTCCAAGAATCGAGCATTGACACTGACAATGACCTTCTAATTGTAAAGATTATAAAATAAACCACCATTCGTTCTCCTGGAATATCCAACAAAGAATAAACTTTCGTTCTCAGTTCCAACTGACCCATGTTCTCTTTCAGCACGTGTACTGGACACCCCCAAATCCGATTATGTCTTAAACTAAGCATGCAACAGGTCCAAAATTCAGTAGGAGTAGAAGGTACTGATTTAGAAGGTACCAAATTCATAATATAAACTATTGTCTCTAATGCAAATTTTCAAAACGAATCAGGTAAGTCCAAATAACTCATCATCTCCATAAGAGTCCTATTCCTTCTTTCTGCTACACTATTCTGTTGTTGAGTGCTCGGTGTAGTCAACTGGGATATAATTCCCTCATCTGACAAATAATTCTTAAGCTCTTCAAAGAGGTACTCACCACCACGGTCAAATCGAAGTGTCTTAATATATTTTTCCAAAGTATTCAGACTTTGCAAGTGTCTTAATACATTTTTCCAAAGCTTCTCCGCTTCCACCTTAAAAACTTTAAATTTTTCAAAGTATTCAGACTTACAATGTATTAAATAAATATATTTATACCTTGAGTAATCATCAATAAAAATGATAAAATATTTAAAATTTTCTCTAGCCCGGATAGTCATATATCCACATAAGTCAGAGTGAACCAGTTCTAACGATTTTTTAGCTCTATAATCTTTAGTCGAAAACGACCTCCTGGTCATTTTACCCTCTAAGTAGGATTCACTGTATGGAAGTACCTTCACTTCTAACGAACTCAAAGGTACATATTCAACCAATCTGTTTATCCTTTTCATATTGATATGACCTAAGCGTAAGTGACAAAAATACGTTTTGTTCATTAAAGAAAGTTCATTTATCTTACATGATAAAATAGATGTATTATTCAATTCATTCAATTGCAGTGTAAGAAAGATTGTAGTAATAATATAAAGATCATCCACCAATATAACAAAACAGATAAACTATTTATTATTCTTAATAATCACAGGATTATTAAAATAAACTAAATATCCGTATTTAACCAAAATACATATTAAATTCTTTCTAATGGAAGATACATAAAGGCAATCTCTCAATGTTAAAATTCGATCTCTACTAAAACTGAGAGTGATATCTTCCACTTTAACTCCTGTCTTCTAATATTATTGCCCACGTGTAGGTAAATTTTTTATCACTAAGTTATCAGGTTTCTTTGAACCCTTATAATGAATTGCAGACATTATTAGTGGCACCCGTATCTACACACTAAGTATTGATAAATAACACCGCTAAACATGTTTCCACAACTAATGAACATAAATTACCTTTGTTGTTCTACTTGCCATGATAAACTAGACATTATTTTTTCTCGTGCGGTGTCTGGTTGCAGTGAAAATATTTGCCTTTTGAATTTTTCACACCAGTTCGTGGCTCACTAACTACTTTAAAAATCATGTCACCTTGTTTCTGAACTTTTTTCTTCTTCTTGCCTTTCGGGTTAAAGGAAGAACTTTTTTCTAAAACAAACACATTTTTTGGTTTCCTAAGAACACCTTCGGTAGTTAAAACTATATCCAGATTTTTTTCAGTCAACATAATTAGGACTCGTAAATTTATTTTTTATTTTTAGTATAGCCACGAGTTGATTGAAAGTTATTTTAATCATGAGAATTATATAATTAAAAAGCATTAATTATGATGAACAAAATTTTAAATTTTAATTTAAAATCGATTCCCTCTACCTTTTTAAAAAAATTTCGCCAGCAGCCTGGTACACCGTGAATAGCATGCCTTGATGGGAAAGACGTCTACTATTTATCATTTATCTAGACAGGTTAATTCTTATTAATTTTACTATCTAGATAACAGATTGTATCAAGTAAAATTAAATAGCTGACTTAGTTTCGGTCCTATAAATAATAGCAGTGACTCTAATAGAGAGGATACTATTATTTACAGTTAAGTGTATACTATCACTTAAACCCGATTTAATTGCTTCGCAATGAACCTTTCAGAAAAAAAAGTGATTCACACTAACAATTACCTAGAATTAACCCTAAATGAGGTTTGTAACGGTGATCCCGTAATTAATTCTGTTTGATGGGGAGGATGAACCTAATGCCAACACGCAAAATTAATTACATCACATACGAACTAGTGATGAAAATCATAGGATTTTTCTGTGATAAATTCACTCACCCACTTAGTTTTTAAAAATATTTTTTAGGGGGTTATAAAAATTGTTTAATTAAAATAAATTTATAATTTTAAAAAAAAACACATGTTCCAAAAGATTTCGATTTTTAAAACTATCTTTTCGTGTTTAATGTGTAACAAAATAAAATATTTTAAATTCAAATTATTTAAAAAATTAATTTTTAATAAAATCAAAAATTTTATTTTATTATCTAATTATACATTTTTTCAAATAAATAGTTTATTAAAATTAAACTTACTTTTTAATTAATTCAATAAAAAATTCAAAATTAATCGTCACGTTTTTTCAAGATATCTGATTTTAAATAAATCTTAAACGTGTTTTCATGTAACAAAATAAAATTTTAAATTTTTTTTAAAAAAAACTAATTTTATTAAAGAAAATTTAATTTTATTTTTTTATTACCAAAAAAATTGAATTAACCATAATTAATTAAAACAGAACAGAATAAATAAACCAAAATAAAAGTATCTACGCATTTAAATAAATAAGTAAATAAATGCATTAAATCCTGACTTTTATGGTTTATTTAAAACTCTTTAGTTAAAGAGTTTATGTTCCTCCAGAAAACTTGTAATCTTGTCAGAATCAGAATTTTAGTATTTTAATCTTTGTTAGAATACTGCAGTCAATCATGAATTTTGCACAATTTAGCTACTGTAAATTTTAATTCCATAAAACTACTACTGTAATCACCGCCTGACCACGCATTGCCCCATAAGGAAATGGAGGACATTGCCTTCGCTGCAGGTAATAATCCACGTGAAAATGGAGGGTACTATGCAGACTCAGTAAAGGATTGCATGGTGGTCGTACGAGAGGCTATGTGTCGAAGAGTCTTCTCAGCCTATGACATAGTCATTTTCCCAGAAGAATGCATTGTGCAGTTAACCACGAAAATGCTATACGTGAGTGATGTCATAGTTGGTCCACGAGGGATATTTGGGGTCCCACAGAAAAAATCCAATGTATCAATGATCCACTAAATAAATGCAATGAATTTTCTTTTCGTTTCATTTTAATATATTATTTTACATCACCGTCGCATAATAACGTTAACACCCCATAGCCACTGATTTCCATTCAATATTCCCTATTGTATTATGTGTATCCCAACCCCAATGGATTGGTCAGAGTAAACATCAATCACATTTAAATTATTAAATGTTTAGAAAAAAATAAATAAAAATTAACAAATTAATTTATGTCTCGTAGAGTTTATCCCCCGGAGGGTTTAACACGGTTGATTCCCTCCATGAATAGATATTTAATAATAAATTTAATAATTAAAAAAAACTCAAAAAAAATTATATCTATATTTATGCCTCGCAGAATTTCATCCCCCGGAGAGTTTAACAGAGTTGTTCCCCCCCTCAATTGATATTTAATAATAAATTAAATAAATAATAAAAAAAATAACATCTTTATTTATGCCTCGCAGAGTTTCATCACTCGGAGGATTTAACAGGATTGTTCTCCCCCTTCAATTAAAAATGGAGGACCTTACCTTCGCTGCAGATAATAACCCACGTGAAGATGGAGGGTACTATGCAGACTCAGTAAATGATTGCATAGTGGTCGTACAAGATGCTATGCGTCGAGGAGTGTTCTCAGCCTATGACATAGTCATTCTCCCATAAGAATGCATTGTGTAGTAACCACGGAGATGCTGTACGTTAGTAATGTCGTGGTTGGTCCACGAGGGATATTTGGGGTCCCACAGAAAAAACCAAATGTATCAATGATCCAGTAAATAAATGCAATGAATTTCTTTTCCGTTTTATCTTAATATATTATTTTACATCACCGTAGCATGATAACGTTAACACCCCATAGCCACTGATTTCCATCCAATATTCCCTATTGTATCATGTGTATCTCAACTCCAATGGGTTGGTCAGAGTAAAATCAATAACATTTAAGTTATTAAATGTTTAAAAAATATATATATATATAAATTAACAAATTAATTTATGTCTCGCAGAGTTTCATCTCCCGAAAGATTTAACAGGGTTGAACCCCTCCATGAAGAGATATTTAATAATAAATTTAATAATTAAAAAAAACTCAAAAAAATTTATATCTATATTTAGTGGATGATAAATATATCTATATGTTAACATCTTTAACATCTGAAGAAGACTTGTTTCACTTGATTTTCAACAAGTGAATAGTAATTGTCAACTGAATTATTTTATTTTTAATTTCAAATATCAATCCCAATTTTGTATAATGGAATACAGCTGACACGGACAAATTAAAAATCAAATGAGATATTCATAAATTTAATCATTCACATTTAACAATATTAATAGACATTTTTTATTATTTATTTTATTTATTAAATGTCTACAAAAAAGGGGGAATTATAGGCTTTAAATTTCCTTTCAAATGGCTTTATTAGCATTGACCGTACAGTGTAATCTAAGGCATCCTTATGATTTACCTTGCAAATAGGATTGGGAGCCACGTGTATTCCATGATTAACATCCATGGATGACATTCAGGAACAAACTTTATTCATGATTCATTAGAATAAAGTTCATGTTTCATGCCACTTTGAACATTCAAGATAATTCATGATAATCCATTGTCACCCACGATCATGATAAATTGCTTTTGATATTACTTTCACGTTGTCATAATCACCAAAAGATTTCATGATTTTGCTAATCCTTGAATTCCTCTTCGCACCCATTTGGCTAAAAAAAAAATTGCCATCGTTCTTCAACTTTTTTTGTGTTCTTTTTTTTTTCAATTACATAAAATAATAAAAAAATATAACAAAAAAATTAAAAAATTAAAAAATAATTATTTTTATATTGATCTTATGTTTCCGCAGAGTTTACAATTAATTTACCACGATCAATACTCGAAATTAAAAAAACATTAATTTAATAATCATCATTCAAATCATGCAACTAAATATGCAAAAATAAATAACGACCATTAAAAATCGAGATTAAATTGCCTACAAAATCGAGTTTGCACAATTTAAATCTACCCGAACTCATGATTAAATTATATATGATCAAAGACGACTCTGATACCAATTGTTGAGGTAAATTGTCAAGATTCTAAAATTTTGTCTATGGTTTTAGTCAATAAATAACTGAACGAGTAAACACCGAAACAAACTCAAGATTAAAATTTTTGATATTGAACAATCAAAAGAAAACCCGGTAATACTCCTAAAGTTAGTTTTAGGATTATACCTTTCGAAATTTGGTAGGATGATTTTGGTTGTTGTAACAATTTTCAGTCAACGATCTGTCGTGGTTTTTGACTTATAGTCAAATCTTCGATACAAGCATTCTACTGTATTTTCGAATGCCAAACACAAACAAAGAGTGAATTTTGATCTATCGTATTATTTAAAACCTTCTTTAACTTGACTTAAGGTTTCAAAGACATAGAAACCCTAGCCATTAAGCTAACTGACGAATTAATGAATTAAATCGCGTCAGATTTTATAACTGCATATAAATATGCTACAACAAAGATATGTGGAGTAAATAAAACATTGGCTTTCAATGTAATTACGAAATTCTACCTTAACCTAGAAGTAATTTCATAAAAATATAAATTATAATTCATTTCACTAAACAATTATAATTGTACTTCTAGCCTTTTTCTCAAAACTGTAGTATTCGAACTCCTGCTATTAAATGTTTATTTAGTCTTCCTACGTTAAGATTACAGATACTCACCGATTAAATTAAATTACTAACAATTATATTTAATCGATTTTTTCAAAAATTTCTTAAACCATTTTACTTAACTTATTTGACTGTCGGATTATAAAATTCTCCAACAGAATTTGGCTCAGTCAAAACTTATAAACTTCCTTAAGGGGGTATTATCAATCTCGATTGCTCGGAACGTGGATTCTGTCAATAATTAATATTCACCATATAATTAGTATCGCTATCCAACTCACCGGAATTATAGACTCATATAAAATCGCACTCTCTAATGAATCAAAACAACGAATATTAAAAATATATAAATAATAATTAATTCGGGATTAAGAGTACAAGCACTCATAATAACTATAGAATGTGAATTAATTTATAAAATCAGTACAAAATTAATTGCCCAAATTTGGTCATGTTCAAACATATAAAGTGTACTGGTACAATGAGTCGGAACAATTATCGAAACAATAATCGTTTTCCGTAATCAAGACAAATCTACTAAAATATTGTGCCACAGTAGTACAGATGGTGTGTTCAATTTCATCTAAACTGTGAACTAAAAACTTATATTCTACAAGAATTTTTAATTTGTTCTTTCGTGTGTAAGTCGAACTCTACACATCAGATTAAATACTATATAGAATAAAAAACACCTATACACAACATTAAATAAATAATAAAATGCATAAATTGCTCATAAAGATTCTCATAAAATAGAAAAATTAATTTTATTAAAAAATAAAATTAAATACTAAAATTTAAATCATGATTTTTAGTATACAACCCTAACAAAGAGAGCCATGGGTGTTTTTAGTTTTTAGATCTTTAGTATGTACTTACAAGAATGATGATGACGAGATGTAAATGACGATGTCAAGTCAGGGACAACGTACTGTTGAGCGACGGATGACACAGCGGCGAACGGCAAACAACGTAGCAGCCAGTGGCGACTACATAGTGGCGCGCGGTGAGCGGCCATGTTGTAGTGGCGAGCAATGAATGGCACGACGACAAGCGGTGGAATGTTAGAAACTGAAGGGTTCAAGGGTAGGGTGATGTTATAATTTTAAAATTTTATTTTATCACTTCGGTTAAATTTGTTTTTTACAAATAAAAACCCCGAGAACCAAACAATTTTTAACGAT
Organism: Heliamphora pulchella; assembly: GCA_032270985.1. Taxonomy (NCBI): domain Eukaryota; kingdom Viridiplantae; phylum Streptophyta; class Magnoliopsida; order Ericales; family Sarraceniaceae; genus Heliamphora; species Heliamphora pulchella. The sequence continues at coordinate 12,372 of JAULJZ010035482.1, forward strand.
TCTTAATTTATGGTGATCGAAATCGAACCGTTCGAAAAAATAACCGGACCCAACCGCCCGGTTCGGTCCGAATTATTAGTTCTTTCGATTTTTTTGAACACCCCTAAATTTTAAGGCTTCATTTGGTAACTCAATTTAAAATTGAGTTTTTTATTCGGCTTTTTTAAATTTAAAATTAAATAAGTAAAAAACTATTTAGTTAAAAGATAATTTTAAGTCGAGAGCAAAAAAAAATGACCTTTTAACTGTTAAATCTTTTAAAGCAAGCAAACATGCTAATAAATAAAAGTTCGCAGAACTGTGAATGTTCTATATGTTCTATTCACTTTTCCGCGACTGATTTGTAAAATGCTGGAGTGTTGTTTAAATACACCTCATTTTTCTTTCTTCTCTCCCCATAATAATAATAATAATTATTATTATTATTATTATTATTTTATTAGGCTCCATCTTAATAAACTAATAAAGACACATATAAATACATACATACATATATATATATGTATTATTGTGAGGGCAAAATTTATTTATATAATAATATAGGGCTGATTTATAAAAATGTGTAGGACGAATTTTGAATCAACGGTAAAGATTGATTTTCTGCCAAAATTAAAATGCCACCCAACGGTGCACAATGCTCCTCTTGCTACATATCTACACATGCGCTTCTCTCTCTTGCTCTCCACTTTCTCACAAGTCCTCAAACTCATCCGTTTTTACTTTTTGTCTCTGCAAGAGTTTCTCTCCTCATAATTGTAAATTTTTGAAAAAATTTGGGTATTATTTTAAATTAGGATGTGATAATTGTGCATTTTTTTATTTATATGTTGTTATAATCTAATTTGGGTATTGGAACAATCTATTAATCTACTACTTTAATTTCATTTACATTTTTTTTGTACTTCAATTATTGCAAGTCATTAAATAATTTTAAAAAATAATAATAATGCTTTTAGGCACAGCTAATATTCTTAGTCATCCTGTAAAGAGATTGAGTTAATTCTAATGTGTGTCCTCTTTTAACAATTGCAACGCTAACTCCAATTCTAACTTCCAATTTCAGTTGGCATTTCTTTGTTTCAAAAATCAAATATTTATCAGTTTTAATACATTAAAAATTATTGCATCACGTAAAAATTTCGAGACACTAAAAATTTGAGACATATCTAACGATTTTTAATGCATTGAAATAAAGTATGTGTAAATGTGAAAAACCACTCAACACCTATTTATAAAAATTTTGAGATACGAAAACTTTAAAATATATCTAATAATTTTTAATGCATTAAAATAAAATCTGTGCAAATGTGGAGAACTACTCAACACCTATTTGAAAAGAATATTTTTGATCCGGTAGAATTAGACAACCCAGTAGAGGGAAGTCCCGATTATTTTTGTAGTACTCTCGTATTCCTAACATGCTATGGGGATGGCAATTATACTCGGATCCGTCTCGCCCTCGCTTCTCATGTCCCGTTTTATACGGGTTTTTCTTACACCTGTTAGGTAACGGGTAGGGGACAGTATTTACAACGCCTGTCTCGTTTTTTCCCGCCATGCTCTCCATTAAAAAAATTAAATATATTTAATAGATAAACATATATATAAATTTTATTTTTTAACAATATAATAGAAGTAAAATACAAAAATATTATACTTATTTTTATTTTTTTACTTCTATTTCTTATTTTTCTTTATTTTTAATTCTAGCATTGATTAATATTATTATTTTAATATCTTATCATGTCATTATTATTAATATTAATCTCTTTTAAAATAAAATATATATTTTTCGTTACGCTCTCGACCCCAATCCTGTCCCTCCACTTTTTCAATTATTTTTTTCTTATACCCCCCTCTAATAAACAACGTGGGGTGGAGCAATACACCCCGCTCGAAATCCGCCCCATCCCTAAATGTTGGTAGCATTACTGTAAAAGGAATCAGTTTGAGATAACTTAAAAGGTAAGTTTTTTAAAAAAATTAATTTTTAAATTATATTATTTGATTTTCTAAAAAAAAATAATTTTTTCATTTCTTTTTTAAGAAAGAAAAAACTTATATACATCTCAAATATTTTAATTTTTTTAAACTAAAATTACTATAATATCTTAAATTAAAAAATTTAACTTTTCTCACAAAAATAAAAAAATAGTGTCAATATTTCAAACATTACAATTGAAAAGTAAAAAAATAAATATATATTATACATTTTAATAAAAAATAAAAAACTAAGAAAACTACTATAAAAATTTATCACAAATACTTTAACCTTTTTTATTATTTATTTTTCTTAAAAAATTAAACCTTTAAAAAAGTCTATTTATTCCATTCGGTAGAAATGTTCTCACTTTTATCATTCGGATATGGATAAGTATGGGGTGAGGTTCTCTCCAATCCACTTATGTACGGAAGAAGTCTCGTTAAAATTTTTGTATTTAAAATAAATATATTTTATTAAGTTGA
>JAULJZ010035493.1:0-14836 GCA_032270985.1 Heliamphora pulchella
CAGTTATCGAATACCAACGCACGCTTATCAATTTTAAAACCATTAATTTTCTTTTCAGTTCATCAGTCTTTATCCACGTTTCCATTTTCTTTGATTCGTTATCCAACATTTAGATTTACATTCTTTTTCTAAAATCTGTTCATTATCCACAATTACATTTCATTTCATTTCATCAATCTAATACTGAACCGATGTAGGATACAGCTTATAAAAACCCCTCCCTATTTCTCCAATAGGCTACTCAAAGCCATTGAATAATAGATAGTTTTATAACTCACCACTACAATCATCAAATACCAACGTCGAGTGCAACTTATAGAAACCCCTCCCTATTCCCCCAATAGGCTACGGGAAGCCATTGGGTAATAGATAGTTCTAAAACTCACCATGACACAATCACGTCCGTTTTACGGGGGCTAACCCGAGGGAACACGGTACCCATCTTGCGCAAGTTTTTGGTCTTTCACTGCAGAGCTAGTCAAGCCCAACTTAATCACATTCATATCAATCATCCTCGGTTCAATATTTGATTAACCATATCAATATTCATAAAAAAAAATGGGAGTCCATCTCCCCAATTCAATCCCATATCATTTTCGTTCAATATTCAATTAACATATTCTCAAATTTACCTTCGTTATCCATTGTCTTTGCATCGTCCCATTTTTAATAAGATTCCGATCATAACACGTTGTTTATCAAATCATATAGATCAAGTTAATACTTGCTGACTTCACATTCCTCTTTCATTAATAGTCCACTTACTAGACTACCCTATAAATACCTTCAAGTGTATAAATCTTGTTCATCCTTTAATGAATCACACCACAACATCAACAAGAGTTCATTAACAATCTATCTTCATATCATTTCCTTGTGTTAGAACTTTAATTATAACTTATCTTTTATCAACCTCAAGACTTACATTAGTTGTTAAAAAAGGAATATATTAAAAGTTTCATGAATACATTAACTTTACTTGATTAAATTGTAAGTTTAATATATATTATTATTAAATCCATAGATTATCTTCATCCATCTTTTATGAATTCTTATTTAAATTCAACCAATTTAATTTGGCATTCCATTTTAATCTAAGAATTTATTTACTCACAAAACCCAAATTACCAATTGAACAATTGAATCAATTTACAATTCAACTAGTTATGAAGTTTCAACCATTCTCTAAGAATCCTACTTAATCACATTGTGTATAAGCACAAGAGTCCACCCATTAACTCAAAGACTAGAATTAAATTCACAACTCAAGCTTCCAAGAAATCTAGGGTTTAAAGTATTTAAATCAACACTTCAACATCATACTAAGTCCTAAGTCTTACCTATTATTCATTAACTTATCCTTCATTAGTCCGCTTCACAATTTCACATTATTTTATCATACTCAAATGTGTCTAAATTTAACTTATACATTAAGTTCCAAGACTTGAGCTCACGCGTTTCTTAGTCATGGTTTTTAGATGACTTAAATATGAGTTTTTATGTCAACTTTCCCAATTTGACCATAAAAGTTACTTCTTCATCACAACTCCATAAGATTAAAATTTAGAACCCATAAAAATGCTATTTTGGTTCAATCTCCATGAATCAAAAACCTACCAATTACTCTTATAAAATGTAATCTTATTAAATTCTAAATCCTGCCAATTTCCCATGAACCCATTATATAACTCTTAATTTAATAAATTACATCGTTCCAACACTACATTATTAGCTTCCTATCCCATTTCTCCAATTTTAGTCACTGATTCCATAAATTAAACTGCAATTCCAACTCATTATGAAGATTACTCAAATTTGTAATGAACTAGTGAACTGAATTAAAGCTATTAACCCTCTCTTCCACAATAAGGAAGTTATATTGTTTTAATCTTATCACTAGAACGTGGAACATCACCATAGCATCCAATTCTCAGGAAGCTAACTTAACAAGTCTCAAAGATTCGTTGGCATGTTGCTCAATCAATTAAACTATTCAAGGTTAAGTGGTTTTTTTTATCAAATTTAACCCAAATCATATCAAGACACAAAATTTAGTCTAAATCCTTCCTCTCAGAGCCGTAACGTCATGGAATTTTGCCAATTTTCTTTCCCTGGGTTTCGGCCACTTTGGGGAGTTCCACTTTGACGACTCAAGGTAACTCCTTTTACTATGTAGATTCAATTCCTCCCTTAGTGACTTCGAATTTTATGTTCAAACTCTTCAATTGTAAAGAGAGAGTATTAATTAAACCTTTATAAGAAGAAAAAGAAAAAAAATCACAATGAAGAAGATGGCGTGACCTGCGGTAATGGTGACTTCGAAATGCCCTTTGCGGCCTCAATTTGATATCTCAGTCCACCAATTGTTGGAAATAAACTTGCTTTCAAAGCTTAGGGCTCGCCATTAATGGCGGCTCAAATCTGCGCAGAGGAAGAAGAGAAGGAAGACATCGGTGCCCAGGGGTATTTTTTTTTGTCTCTTGTTGCTTGTATCCCGAATCCAAGTCGGCGTCGGCTTCGTCGCTGGCTTGCGCCAATGATGGTGGAGTTCGGTGGTCTAGAATAGCTCCGACGGTAGTTCGGTAATGGTGGAGCGTGGTCGTGACTGGCTGTGGTGGTCGAGAAAGGGGGGTGTGAAACCCTGACCCTTTTTAATTTTTGCAACGTTTTGACGTGTTGTTTATTATTTTTACAATAGCATGTATATGTGCGTTTTATGCATGTTCAAGCTTAGAAATGCATGTTGGGTTGAAAATCGAGACCGTTGGGTGTTGTGGTGTGAGGATTTTAAAAAAAATTAAAAAAAAATTAAAATAAAAGACATTTTCCTGGCCTATAAATATCTAGCCTTAGATATTTTGGGTGGAGATATTTTCTTTTTTCAAAGGTTGGAGGCTAAGTTTCCTTTTGCAAACAAAAATCTCTGCCTTCTCTCTAGATTTTCTTGGGGCCCAAGCTTTGTTTTTGGCGATCGAGTAATGGATCCTTCCTATTGGCATCGAGGGCTACGCGTTCATCCGGACAGAATTTCATTTCGACGAAGTTTTTTTCTTTCACGGAGTTCGAGGCATTGAGTATTTAACTCAATGAGGTAGGATCCTAGACTATTTTGTCTTTAAAGGGTGCTACCAGTAATTATATGTGTTTTTACCATTTAAAAATGCATGAAAAATTTGTTTATTTTTGAAAAGTTGGATTTTGGGTTCAAAATCACTTTTGGGTTGATTTCGGTTGGAGAAAAAGGGGTTTGAGGCTTTTCTTTCTGCGTATCTTTGTTGTTTCGGGCTTGTGTATGTCCGTGGGTGGTTAAAGGGGTGTTTGGATGGTTTAATTTGAGGCTGAGAAGTTTTTTTATAGCTTGTGTTGGTTTTTCACCATCGCCTGTAGCTTGTTCTGAAATTTAAAAAATTTAGGTTTTTGTGTCGACACATTTTCTGTTTGTGTCGACACATTTCTCCTTCAGTGGTGTTGAGCATGCTGTGGCTGTTTACGTTGAACTCTCGGTTGTTTTGTGTCAACACTAATTTTTGTTTGTGTCGACACCTTTTGCTGTTGGTGTTGACACATTTTCTGTTTGTGTCGACACATTTTCCCTTCTATTGGAGTGTGCATTCTGTTGCTGTTTGTGTCGACACATTTGATGTTTGTGCCGACACCTCCGCTATTTGTGTTGTCACCTTTTCTGTTTGTGTCGACACCTTTGCTGCTTGTGGAACTCTTTTTTTTTGGTCATATCTTTTTTATCCGGACTCAAAATTGGGTTGTTTTTGTATTCAGATTGAAGCCCCAGAAGTCTTCTTTTCAATGGTACCTCTCCCACAATAAAATTCTTTTTGTAGAAAACGTTCTGATCAAAAGAGTGAGGGTATGTCAAAATCTCTTAACCGTTTTTACCCGTTTTTGGTCGAATGTTTGGGAAAAGCTTATTTTTCATCTTTAATGGAACTTTTTATCAAATTTCTTGTTCCTTGGGAGTTTGTTGGTGGATGATGTGGCGGTTGGCTTTTGGGTCTTTTATACATGTTTAATATATAACTGTTTGAAATGATTATATATCATGTGTTATGTTTAAACCTTGTTTCGGATAAAAAGCATGTTTTACGCTCTTCTTGGTTTATTATATGATATGACTTGTGGGTGTTGGGTTTTAAAAGAGTGTTCTTGAAAATAGTTAAAATGGTGATTTTATGAAAAATCTCGACAAATCATGTTTTGGAGGTTTGGAGCTAACCCTTGGGGTTGAGTCTCAGTTTTGAAACGTTTTGTTGGAAACGGAGAAAATATTTTTAAAAATGTTTTGTTTGATCTCCATGTTGATGGATGGATCTGTATATACATGTATAATGTATATTTGTGAAATGTTTTCGTAATTGAGCTACGGTTCGATTTTTAGATGATTACCTAGATGTACCGGGATGATGTGTATTTGGCATGAGTTGCCCTCAGTGTAAGTCTGGAAACGTGCGTAGCGTAGCTACTCAGGTCCTTTGGGTTAGTCCCCGTAAATTGAGACGGTTGGGTGCTTAGTTCCCTAGGGTTGTCGCCCGTAAATTAAGTGATTTGCCATGGTGCTCCGTATAGAACTTGTCATTATCTAGCAAGTCTTGAATTGCTGGGGTCTAGCGTAATGGACAGGAGTCTATAGTTATTACCTTTGTCTTTGTGACAGAGTCGGTACATAGGATTAAATCACCTTTTTTGCCATGGTACATTCCGCGAGGGAACAATGTTTTGATTATTGTTTTTCTTTAACTGTGGTTGATCATTTGCATTAGTTGCAATACCTGGTTTGAATGATGAAAACCTGGGTTTTATAAAATAAAACCATTTTGGGAGACTTGTGTAGTCTGATGGAAAAACTTGGGATTTGTGGAAAAACATTTTGGGTTCGGTGGTTGAGTTTAGCTCCCACCCTATATGACTGCATATTTCCTACTTTACAGCTTTATAATCTATTTCTATTGGGCTTCGGCTCACGAGTGGGATTTTCTGTAAAATCATTTTCAGGTGATGATGTGCATGAGGAGTAGCTCTGGTGGTGCCTGCGGTGGCGGAAGACTTTTATAATTTTTCTTTTTGGGTATGCCTGTTCTTGAAGGCAGGTTTTGTACGCCATGAGGCGATATATCGTATGCATGCTGGATCTGTATGTTATTTATTTATGAGAGATCCTTTTGTTGGGTATTCCATTGGTTTTAACAGGCGGATTTAAATAGATGAAAACTTATATTTTTCATAAACCTGGTGTTTGGTGGATTTTCACGTGACCCCGGGTCTTGGGGCGTGACAGGGGGGAGATGGGAGTTTAGAAACCCTCTCATGGCAGCAACGAGCGTTGGCAGCTAGCGTGGGTTTTTAGCTTAAATCTTGTTCCTCTCCTTCTCTTGAATGCTCCAGAATTTTCCACCTATTTCACTTATTATTATTATTATTATTATTATTATTATTTTTTTTTATATAAAACCATTTATTATATTTCCCAATTAAATTTTGATTTTAATTTCAATAACATTACTAAAATTTTCGAACATTACAAAATTTATCATAAACTTTTATCCCGGTGTCCCAACACATACTAACCACCACACACCATATGTATTATGTATTACATATTATTAGAAATAAATTTTGGATATTTAATTACATTAAAATAATTAATAATATAATAAAATCATACTGGGTCTCTACAACCTCCCCTGCTTATGGAATTTCGTCCCCGAAATTCATATCTAAATCTCTACTTGACTATCTTCTCATTTTCACCTATGATTTCCGAAACCGAAAGCCACCTGACTGAATTAATAGTTCCTTAATATTTCTCACAAATTTCTTGCATACTTACGTTCAGGTCTAAAAACAATGCCCCCCTTTCGAAGTAAACACGACCAGGTATGTTAGCATAAAACTCAAAACTGTCATGCACTATTCACAGTTCACTATACTCAACTCAGAACTTGAGTACGAAATCTTTAAAACTGACTCGTCTTTTCCACCGATTCATAACAATGTATGCAATATTTCTCGACAACATTTCTTAACTCAATCACAATCATTCAAACACAATTTTGTACGACGGTCAGAAAAATTATTCCTAAAATTCATCGTAGTTGCAACCAACACACCAATTGGTTTACTAATAACGAAAGAACTCTTAGCTTATGGCATGCTCCACACTCAATTTGAATAATTGAATTGCTGCATATATTCTTGGCAGTGCCATCATAACTGATAACAACATCCCGAAAGAATAATCACTTCTTCGGCAGTTAACTCTTGACCTCCAAATTTAACTTTCTAACAATCGTCTATCACCAGGTCGCATTTCCACGACCCACCTCAAGACGTGAACTACAATCTCACTCCTTCTAAGAAAATCTATACAACCCCTTAAGATAAAATCCAACCTAGCCAAAGGTCACCCACATTCCTCCCTCTAAAATTCAGTATTCTAACATCATATGAATAGTTCAATCATAAGTTACTCGATACCTTCAAGTTTACTGTTTCTCCTTACCATATCGTTAATCTTCTCTTGGGTTAAAGAAACATAACCACTTCCATACTTATGACCAAACATGAACCACCTCTATATCTAAAAAAGACATCCTTAGGACGTATTGTCCCCAATGACAGAATTAATCACACCAACACCCTTTGAGGGCTTCTCAAGTCTGGCACACCTTTCACTTATCAGGATCATATCGACAATAGTTGTGGTATTACATAAAGAAAGTGAACATTCCCTACATTTCGGTTTCACCCTAGAGCATACCTATATCCCAATTAATGACATCGTCTTAGCACCACCTTGGAACTATAAAATACTAATCCAAACAACAAATCTTTCCACTAAAAAAAAATTTCTAAAAGACCCATAGTTATTATTCACCGAAATTGTACTTAAAACGACTCTCGTCCCAAGTCATCCATATTAAAGTTCCCCAAGGTTTTTAACTGAAGGCATTAGTATCATGATACAACCCCACCAAACTAGCTACCTTACAATAGGTCATCAAAGTAAACATCTTTGACGAGAGAACTTAATTAGTATCTACATCGTACTAGCATCAAAGAAAAATCCTCATAACCCTAACATATCACCGACAGTTAATCATCGTCGAAAGTAACTAACATCTTGATAATTTCTATTATATCTTCAAGCAATCGACTCTTAACTCCCAAACTTAAACAAACTCTCGAACTTAAACAACTGTTAAACACAGGATCACATCTCCACAGCTCATAATACAACATCAACCACAATTTTACTCTAGTCTTACGAACATAACTCTGAGACCCTGACCCGTTTTCTTTTTTGGGGTTTTCGGATGCGCGTTACGTGTTTCTTTTGAGCATATTTTTAATGCTTTTGACGCATGATTGGGCTTAGATATGCATGCGGGGTAGGTTCCTGGGGCCGTGGGCCGTTGTGGTGTGAATCTAAAAAATTTAAAAAAAAAGATATTTTAGAGGTCTATAAATATCTGGAGTTAGATATTTTCATAAAGATATTTTTCAAAATTTCTCCAGTAAGTTTTCCCTTTTCTCTCTGCCTTCTCTCTAAGTTATCGAGGGCCCGGGGATCGGTTTTCGACGATCAGTCTACGGATTCTTGGTATCGGCGTCGTGGGCTACGCAACCATCCGGTCAGATTTTGATTATGGCGAAGCTTGGTTTTGCACGTGGATCGAGGTGTCAAGTTTTGAACTCACCGAGGTAGGATTCTAGACCTATATGTAGTACAAGGGTGCTATGGATAATCGAGTGTTTTTTTACCGGTTAGATCTCCATAGATCTGGCCTTGTATCAAAATGGGTTTTTGGGGTATAAAACTCATTTTTGGCAATTTCTGTGGATGGAATCAGGTGTCGAGAGTTTCTTTTGAGGTCTCATTGTTAGGCCTAGATGTGTGAGTGTTCACGGTTGTTGAGTCGGTGTTCGGAGGCTTTAATTCGGGGTTTGGAGGTTGAACCCGTAGCTTGGAATCAGTTTCTGGGTGGGTTCAGTTGACTGAACTCATAGGTTCAGTCGATTAGATTGGTGTTCTTGAGGTTCAGTTGACTGGACCTCGAGGGCCAGTTGACTGGACAGTGCTTCTGGGCTTTTTGGCCGTTTCCAATGGGTTTTTCAGTCGACTGGGGGTTGGGTCCAGTCGACTAAATTCTAAGCTGTTTTGTTGGTGGTTTGGCGGTTGGGTTTTGGTTTCCAATTGGCGTCCTATGGTATTCAATTGACTGATATATGGGATTAGTTGATTCAAATACCCGTGGATTCCTTTGGGGGGGTTTAGTTGGCCGTGTTGTGGTTTCGGGGTTTGTGTGGTAACCTCGTGGGTTTGTGTTGATGCCATCCTCTAGGATGATGAGTTTGTGAGATGTGGGTGTTTGTTTTGCGTTGAGTGTTTGGTCCAGTGGTTCCCTTCGGGAAAGGGTCTAGGGTTGTGAAACCGTGAGGCTTTTGGGTTTTAGAGTCGGCCTTCGGGCTAGGCTTGGGTTGTGGGTTGTTAGTCGTTCCGGGTGAGTGGATGACGGGTGCGTGTGGCATGTGAGTTGGTGTCGGGTTATGTGGCGAGTGGCATCGTGATGTGAGGTTTTATATGGTTGTATGCATTTATAACTGTTTATTTATGCATAGAGTATGTAAGTGGATTACATGGTTTGTTATCGTTATGTGTAACATGTTTTATGCTTTAAAAACTAGAGTTTTATAGGCATGTAGATGTGTAACGTCGTGATAATACGTGCTTTATGTATTAAATCCTTGTTTAGGTTTGCATGATTATGATATGGGATAGATGAATTTGTGATCCAATAGATGTAAATTCTGGTTGATGATGCATGTGTACGTGTGTGGTGTATGAGGTAGGCTATGAGAGCTGGTGATTGAGGTAGACTATGAGAGCCGGTGGATGAGGTAGGCTGCGAAAGCTGGTGGTTGACATAGGTTACGAAAGCCGGTGTTGAGGTAGGCTGCGGGAGCCGGTATGTGCGCTCTGTCGGCTGAAACGAGGTCCTGACGAGTCACTTGTTTGTATGTGGTATTCGAAGGCAGAAATGAGGTCTTGAGGAGGCATGTGTTTCATGGATTGCATGAATTGCATTTTGGGACGGATAGACCAATTTTCTTAAAACTGTTTTATCGGCCTGCAAGAGTCGAAAAACTTGTATTAACGGCCTGCGGTAGTCGTAATACTAGATTTATTTTTAAGGCTCTGATGAGTAAAGAAAAACTTGGTTTGTATCCTTGCCTTCCCTTACATGTGCAAATGAATTTCTGGCTCTGGTGAGTCGTGATCTAAAATAATTTTCAAATTATTTTATTGGCTTGAAAGAGAGTCAAAAACTGCACTTCGATTTTCTAGCATGTTTTGTTTATATTGTATGCTTGTCTAGTTTTTGCTGAGCCTTGGCTCACGGTGTGGGATAAATATTTTTAGGTAACGATCACGCGCGCTGATTCGGGGTTACTAGTTAGGAGCGGAAGCGTTATAGTCTTCTTTTGTTACATGTACGTTGTAACATGTCTTTCGGGCATTGGAGCCATGTAATGTTGTCGTGTGGCGTTTATATACAATACATGTATGGTTTAAATTCGGAGTGTATTCTCGGGTTGGGTATCATGTGTGGTTGTTTATGGGTGTTTCACGTGGCCTGGAGTTTGGGGCATGACAACTTGGTATCGAAGCTCTGGATTCGAATACCTATAGCCTTGGGAAGAGGGTATATCACCGTGTGAGGTTGATTGCGTGTGCTTGATTGCATGTGTTTACATGCTTTGATAACATGATCATGTCAGCATGTGAGATATGTGAAAGATGTGCATATGTGAGCATGGGGGTTGAATTTTAGGAGTGATAGTCTTACCCTTGGGCGTTTGGGTTAACAAACTTGGGAGCCAAGTTAGAAACGCGTTTAGCTGGCGTGATTTCTAGTAGGGAATCTGAGTAGGTTATCCAGATTGATGGGTTATTCTTGTTGGTTCTCCTCGGTATATGTGGAGTTGTTTAGCATGAACCTATGTGGCTATGCGATAGCATGCTAAGTGTTTAGCGTTTATGTTCATGCCATGTGATGCATCTTATATGTTGTTTTTCTTTCATATAGACGCGATGTCGGCGAGGAGAGGGCGAGGTCGTGGTCGTGGTCGTGGCTGTAGCTGTGCTGGCCAAGGGGATGTTACTATCCTTGATGCTGGGGATACTAATGCTCCCCAGGGATCGATGGATGCGACGGAGCTGTTGTATGTGCTGGTTGGTTCTATCCAACAGCTAGTTGCTAGGGGTGAGCCTGTTAGGGAGAGAGAGGGAGTGCCTGAGGCGGGGTTACAGCTGCGATGTGGGAATTTTGCCGTATGGATCTGCCTACCTTTGCAGGAGATCCTGATCCTCTTATGGCGACAGAGTGGTTGGAGTTGACGACTCATATTCTGGACACGTTGTGGATTGAGGAGGATGAGGTACGAGTTTCTTTTGCCACCTTTCAGCTAAAGGGTGCTGCTCATGCATGGTGGAGGTATGTAGGGGGCACAGTGGGGGCCACATGGGTAACTTTTACGGGAGTGTTTCTGGACAGATATTTCTCAGCTTCGAGGAGGGACTTATGCAGGGAGGAGTTCTATTCTCTTACCTAGGGGGCCATGGACATCATGCAGTATGAGGCCCAATTTACGAGCTTATCTCAATTTGCACCAGAGGTGGAGTGCACAGATGAGTTGCTTTTGATGAGGTTTGAGCGGGGTTTGAGGCTGGCGATCAAGGAGCAAGTGGCTGTGATGGGATATCGTGTGTTCAGATAATTGGTGGAGGCAGCATCGAGGGTTGAGAATGCTTTAGCTGAGACTCAAGCTTCGAGGGAGACTAGGACCTCATAGGGTGGGGCAGAGGCGCAGACAGGTGGACGCTCTAGCAAGAGGTAGAGGTCCTCTGGTTCTAGCTTCTACCCATCTAGACCACAGCAGTTTTTAGCACCATCACCATCTGTGGCTTCGTCTGGGAGGCCGGAGCAGAGGGAGTTGACCTGTTTCTGATGCAGGCAACCTAGACATCGTGCGGCGGATTGCTTACAGCCGAGAACATTCCAGAGTGTGGCATCAGTGCAGCCGCAGGGGAGGGAGCCGCCAGTTTGTTATGGGTGTGAATAGTCTGGACATATTCGTAGGAATTGTCCCCAGGGAGGCAGTACGCCGAGTAGGGAGGACACACCAGTGGGTTTGTATGTGCCAAGTTCAGTTACTTACCGACAACGGCCTTCTACAGGTCAGGTTTCCCGAACGATAGATAGGGGAACTTCAGTTCAGTAGGTGCGACAACTGACAATGCCGATTACAGGTGGACATGACATAGTGGGATTGCCCCAAGTGTATTCCCTTGCAGCTCACGGTTCATCTAGGGTACCGATCGTGCCGGAGGATGCTGATATGCCTTTAGCGAGTAGAGGTACTTTCTAGTTGCAGGCTTGGGGCCAGTTTCTTTGTTGTATCTATTTGGAAGTTGGTGCTGGATCAGTGGGCAGTGTGCTGTGTTGAGGCAGTGGTTGGTGAGGTTGTGAGGTTAGGAGTGTTGTAGATCCCGAGTCTTTGAGATAGTTGGCCATTGTCTAGGATGCCTGATCTTGTTTGACTATATCCTAGGAGTGGTTTGGCTGACCATCTCGTATGCTTGTGTCGATTGCGATCGACAGTTTGTAGTTTTGGCCTTATGTTGAATTTCGGGGGCAAAATTCCTTTAAGGGGGGTAGAGTTGTGAGAACCTGACCCGTTTTCTTTTTTGGCATCTTCGGACGCGCGTTACGTGTTTCTTCTGAGCATGTTTTTAATGCTTTTGATGCATGATCGGGCTTAGATATGCATGCGGGGTAGGTTCCCGGGGCCGTGGGCTCTTGTGGTGCGAATCTCGAAAATTTAAAAAAAAAGATATTTTGGAGGCCTATAAATATCTGGAGTTAGATATTTTCATAAAGATATTTTCCAAAATTTCTCCAATAAGTTTTTCGTTTTCTCTCTGCCTTCCCTCTAAGTTCTCGGGGGCCCGAGGCTCGATTTTCGACGATCAGTCTGCGGATTCTTGGTATCGACGTCGTGGGCTACGCAACTATCCAGTCAGATTTTGATTATGGCGAAGCTCGATTTTGCACGTGGTTTGAGGCGTCGAGTTTTGAACTCATCGAGGTAGGATTCTAGACCTGCATGTAGTATAAGGGTGCTATGGGTAATCGGGTGTCTTTTTACCGGTTAGATAGATCTGGCTTTGTATCAAAATGGGTTTTTGGGGTATAAAACTCATTTTTGGCATTTTCTGTAGATGGAATCGGGTGTCGGGAGTTTCTTTTGAGGTCTTGGTGTTAGGCCTAGATGTGTGAGTGTTCACGGTTGTTGAGTCGGTGTTCGGAGGCTTCGATTCGGGGTTTGGAGGTTGAACCCGTAGCTCAAAATTAGTTTCTAGGTGGGTTCAATCGACTGAACTCATAGGTTCAGTCGACTGGATTGGTGTTCTTGAGGTTCAGTCGACTGGACAGTGCTTCTGGGCTTTTTGGCCGTTTCCAGTGGGTTTTCAGTCGACTAGGGGTTGGATCCAGTCGACTGAATTCTGGGCTGTTTTGTTGGTGGTTTGGTGGTTGGGTTTTGGTTTCCAATTGGCGTCCTATGGTATTCAATTGACTGATATATGGGATTAGTTGATTCAAATACCCATAGATTTTTTTTGGGGGGGATTTGATTGGTCGTGTTATGGTTTCGGGGTTTGTGTGGTAACCTCGTGGGTTTGTGTTGATGCCATCCTCTGGGATTATGAGTTGGTGAGATGTGGGTGTTTGTTTTGTGTTGAGTGTTTGGGCCAGTGGTTCCCTTCGGGAAAGGGTCTGGGGTTATGAAACTGTCAGGTTTTTGGGTTTTAGAGTCGGCCTTCGGGCTAGGCTTGGGTTGTGGGTTGCTAGCCGTTCCGGGTGAGTGGATGACGGGTGCGTGTGGCACGTGATGCGAGGTTTTATATGGTTGTATGCATTTATAACTGTTTATTTATGCATAGAGTATGTACATGGATTACATGGTTTGTTATCGTTACATGTAACGTGTTTTATGCTTTAAAACCTAGGGTTTTATAGGCATGTAGATGTGTAACGTCGTGATAATACGTGGTTTATGCATTAAATCCTTGTTTAGGTTTGCAAGATTATGATATGGGATAGATGAATTTGTGATCCAGTAGATGTAAATGCTGGTTGATGATGCATGTGTGCGTGTGTGGTGTATGAGGTAGGCTATGAGAGCCGGTGGATGTGGTAGGCTGCGAAAGCCGGTGGTTAACATAGGCTGCGAAAGCCGGTATTGAGGTAGGCTGCGGGAGCCGGTATGTGTGCTCTGTAGCCTAAAACGAGGTCTTGACGAGGCACTTGTGTGTATGTGGTATCCAAAGGTTGAAATGAGGTCTTGAGGATGCATGTGTTTCATGGATTGCATGAATTACATTTTGGGACAAATAGACCAATTTTCTTAAAACTGTTTTATCAGCTTGCGGGAGTCGAAAAAATTGTATTAACGGCCTGCAGAAGTCATAATACTAGATTTGTTTTTAAGAGTCTGATGAGTAAAACAAAACTTGGTTTGTATCCTCGCTTTCCCTTGTATGTGAAAATGATTTTCTGGCTCTGGTGAGTCGTGATCTAAAATGGTTTTCAAATTATTTTATAGGCTTGAAAGAGAGTCGAAAACTGCACTTTCATTTCCTAGCATGCTTTGTTTATATTCCATGCTTGTCTAATTTCTGCTGACTCTTGGCTCACGGTGTGGGATAAATGTTTTTAGTTACCGATCACGCGCGCTGATTCGGGTTTGCTGGTTACGAGCGGAAGCATTATAGTCTTCTTTTGTTTCTTTTGTTACATGTACGTTGTAACATGTCTTTCGGACGTTGGAGCCATATAATGTTGCCGTGTGGCGTTTATATACAATGCATGTATGGTTTAAATTGAGAGTGTATTCTCGGGTTGGGTATCATGTGTGGTTGTTGATGGGTGTTTCACGTGGCCTGGAGTTTGGGGCGTGACAATAACTTCTAGGTAGGGAGATCATAAGTCTCGTATGGTTCAATCTGACCTCTTACTTCATAAGTATATTCATACTCTCTCTCTCCTTTGACTTTCTAGGGTCATACCAACATTTTAATTACAATCAAACACAACACATCATCAATCAAACGCATACCAAGGAGAACCGTTGAGAATGACACGCCAATCTAGGTAACTAATCCAGATTTCTCATAGAAAAAACGTCGTCCAAACGCTTTTCTATTTCAAACCCCAGAATAGTTAATTGGACGCCCGAAGGTAAGTCGCATCACTCCAAGATTCAACCTCTATGCACACATAAACACATAGCACGCGCAAGACAATTCAGTCGTAAACCCACGCAAGCACGCAGTTCATGCCGTGTAGTGGTGCCTATAATCATTAAACAAATCATATACAAAGACTATTATCACCCACAGCTCGTAGTTATTCGAACCTAGAGCTCTAATACCATTCTGTCACGCCCTAACCCCGCGCGTGTGATACCCACTTGATAACTCCTATTCCTTTGCCCAAATTTCTTTAATAATACTCCCTTAAACTTAGTTTCTTATAGATTTTCACTTATTCAAAATTCCAAAATATACTTAAGTCTAATTCTTAAAAATTTTGGCAGAACCTCCTCTATTTTTTGGACTATCACAAATTTACCTGTCAAACCTACTAACATGAAACAACCATGTATATACTCAGGCACCGCCTGGATTTCAACCTACAATCACAGTTAAAACTATTTAATGATTAATTTATTTAACTCTTGTACAAAAACATTCATT
>JAULJZ010035503.1:0-14836 GCA_032270985.1 Heliamphora pulchella
TTTTACCCTATTTATGAGGATTTTTTATTTTTAATTCATTATTTCATGATATTTACTTCATTTAGAATGCTAGGAGATTCTCTGGATGCTAGGATTTTGTTACCTGTGTTTTGGACTTTTTTAGGATTTTTGGGCCGAACTTTGGGTTTTCGGTTCGAGTTAGGATTTTGAATCTCTTTTATATTTTATGACCTCATGGACTATCCATTACTAATACTAGGGCCCGAGCAGGGTTGTTACCTGTTTGGAGGAAAAACTAAATGAAACCGAGAGTGAGAAGAGAGAAGCTGAGAGTGAAAAATGAAAAAATATAGCCTGATGTGCAGGTCGGTCATCCTAGGGTTTAAAATTCCTGAGAGTTTAGTCAACTGAATAGGGCAAGTCAATCGACTGAGATGCTGAAGCTTTTAGGCGATTTGGTCGCGAGACAGGTCAGTTTACTAAACATGGAATCGACTGAGGTTCCTCTGTTAGAAAACAAAACTGCTTTAATCTTTTAAAAATAAGAGGAAACTATGTTCACACCACTTCCCAAATATGTAATAAACTTAATTCTCTTCGAATTAAAATAAATCTTTATTCATTTAGTGGTTTAGTGAAAATATATGCCCATTATTGTTGGAGGCAATACTGCCAAGATCATTATTTTTAAAAAACGATTATCGGTAAAAAATTAACTGGATGGGTAAACGCCGAAACGGGCTCCAGATAAAAATTTTGACGTCGAATGATAAAAAATAAACCCGTGCAACCAAAGTTAATTTAGATGAATACCTCTTGTCGATCCAATCTTCAACTACGACTTGATTCCGAGTTAAAATTCCAGTCAGATCTTCTACTGTATTCTCTTACGCGATCCTCGAACGTAGTGTGGACTACGATCCTCTAAGAACTCGTACCGACAGAACCCCGATATATTTAAGTCTTAAAAGATAAAAATAATATCATAATAATATATGAGATATGAACTATCTGATGATGATGTATCAATCTCAAATTGGTTTAGCCTACCCGCGTATATATAGGGCTACAGCAGGGATCTAGGGAGTAATTATGAGTTAGACTTCCAGTGAAACACAGTTACCAACGAGCGATTTCTGCAATTATGAAAAACTAATAGTGATTTCTACAATTTTCATAAAACATTGAATTACAGTTCACACCACTAAAGAACTATATTGCACTCTGACCCATAATCTTAAGATCATCTTGCATTGAGCTTCTGTTATTAAATGCTTAACATTTCTCCCAACGTTAAGATTCCCGATTCCTGCCAATTAAATTTAATTACTGACAATTTAATTTAATCAGCATTTTTAAATTTCTTAAGCCATTCCGCTTAACTTATTTGACCGCTGAATAATCAAATTTACTTATAAGATTTGACTCGGTTAAAAATTATATGCTTCTTTAAAGGGGCATCATCAATCCTGATTTTTCAGGATGTAGATTTCGTGAATAATTAATATTCACCACATAAATAATACCGCTATCCAACTCATTGGGAATATAAACCCATATAAGATCGCACCCTCTAATGAATCAAAATAAAGAATATTAAATATACGCAAATTAATAATTATTTCAAGATTAAGAGGTTAAGCACTATTTATAATAACCTTGGGGTGTGAATTAATTTATATAGTCAGTATAAAATTAATTATCCCAAATGTCCCGTTCAGTACACACAAAATGTACTAGCACAGCGAGTAGGAACAATAGACGATGCTATTATATATTCTCCGTAACCAAGGCAGGCCTACTAAAACTCTGTACTATAGTCGTACTGAATGTATGTCCATTTCCATCTAAACTGTGAACATAAAACTTATATTCTGTAAGAACCTAAAATCTGATTTTCTATGTGCAAGCCGTATTCTACACACCAGATTAAATACTATATAGAATATCGAACATCCATACATAACATTAAAGAAAGGATACACATATTACTCATAAAGATTCTAATGAAATGAAAAATTAATTTTATTAAAATAAAATTAAATACTAAAAATATGATTTTCAGTATACCAACCCTAACAGATATAATCACAAAGTAGAAATATGCCCATGTTAGGTCCATACTGGCATCATAACGACTGAAATCCCCCAACACCCAAGAACCAACACGAAAACCGAGCAAGGGACCAACAAAATTCCAAAAAAAAGATTCTAAAAGAAAAACTAGCAGTACTCCGGTAAGAAAACAGCTCTAAGCCAAACGAGATCTCAAAACAAGAACCTAGATGGGGATTCAAGAAGACGAGCATAAACGGTGCTGAGGCTATAAAACCAACAAGTAAGGGAAAACTCGAGAGGGAGAAAACTATCATAAACCAACAACAAGGCCTAAGCTAACAATCAGGACAGGACCCAAGATTCTAGACCAATAGATCAAAAACCGGGCAATGACCCAAGAGAGAAACTATTTTAAAAGGAAGGAACCCCAGAAGAAGACCAGAGTCGAAACCCGGGAGAGAGACTATCTTAATCCAACAAACAAACAAAGGTCCTACACAAACACAAGCAAAACATACAATCAAAAAAAAAACAAATAATCCTACCGGGACAATAGCTAATGGCAGGTTTTAAGCAATTACATACAGAAAAAGGCAGGTTTTGGTCAATGATCAGGGTACCTTCTGAATAGAGTCGAGTATATATCTCTTATGCTTAGTGTGGTGCAGGACATGATTAAGCGGTACACAAGAACTCTTTTACCGTCCCTATGAAAGCGTGCAACCAGTAAGGCTTGCTTATCTCCCCAACATAGCCCCGAGACAATAAACTAATCGGGGTATCGGGTCGACCAGGCAGAGGGCTGAGAACAATACAAATGCGTGCGAGAATGCAAATTAGAAATTCATATTAAGAAACAATGATGTTTTCAAGTCTAGCCTGCTTATTTATTTTGCAAAACAAGTCTCTAGTGAAGTCGTCAGAAAATACCGTGGCACCGAGATTTTGGGTTTTGTGTTAAAAAATAAGGGAATTCAAGAAATGTTTAAAAAATACTTTTACATCTTGAAAGCCAAATTTTGAAAACTTTTCTTATGAAAAATGGAGTCGCCACTTGGTTTTTGTGAAAAATCAAGAAAAACAAAATGAGCCACTAATCTTTAAAACGTTAACCAGGAAAAAAAAGGGCCTAGGGGCTAAGCTATGAACTGGGAAATGTGTTAGGCACCCTGTTCGCCCAGTCGTGAGGTTGGCCTCTACTAATTATCATTGGTTCGTAATTAGATTTTTCAAGTGCATGTAAATACAGAAAATAGAGGCAAAGAGAAAACATCCAAAATCAAGTAAAGAAAAAAATACATAACATATGTATATAGAATACCAAATGAAACAAGTAGCAAAAGAAAATCCAAAGTCCTAGAGCATGCAATTTCTAACTAAAGGATATATGGAGCAAATCGCATGCAATATCACCAAATAACCTAAAAATTACACTAATATGATTTTAAACAAAATAAACAAAAACATGCCCCAAAATCCTTAAACTCTAACTGAATGCAGATTTCATGCTGATTATCAATATAGTGAGTAATAAAAGATGGTACTAAAAAGAAATTAAACTATAAAAGATCTATTACGAATTTCATTAAAATATAACAAAAATATAAGAAATGCTATTTAAATAAAATTAAGATAATATCAAAGATTTACTATGAATTTCATTTTAGTGATCAACCAAATATAAAAGAAAAGAAATAAAATTAAATCTATGAAAGTAACATTTACTACATAAGGATGTAACAGTTGCTATTTAACTAGAAAATATTATGATACGAGCGAAATATTAATGATTACGACCATATGAATGTTAGTACACCAAATGTAACAATTACGATATCATAAATTGCAATTGCAAAATATATTTGCACTATTTTAATAAATTGAGAAATAACAGTATTCTAAGTGCGGGTGTGCAATGTGAATAAAGTGAAATTAAGACTACATTGATGGTGACAAATATCAATCAAATTAAACTAATCCTGCTTATCATGAGTAATCACATACTTATAATTCAACAAACTAGATAGAATAGCTAGATCAGTACACAAGCATCATAAATGATTGAAGTTAACCCGACCACTCCAAAAGAGAAGAAATGGAGGAAGAACGATTGGGGATCTAGACAAAATACCTAAATTGCTACTATCCGGGGTTTCCTCAAGTCGCGGAATGGTTATTAACCGTCCAATCCTTAGAGAATGTTCTAATTCCAATCGATGAATCAAGAATTCGGCAGAGTATCAATGTACAAAGACTTGTACTTTGGCAAAGCAGTAAGGTGTGAGAACCGGAACCTTGTTCTTTTATGTTATTTATATATTTGATGTGTTTGTTTCAGTATATGAATAGCATCGATGCATAGTTTAAGCCTTAAAGATGTAGAACAGCATGTGTAGATGTGTTTTACACTTTCCGGGGGTTCAATAGAGGCTCGTTTTGCTTGTGCTTGGACCAAAAACCATTACTAGGTGAGTTGGGATGGTTATTGGCTTGAAAACCACGAAGCAAATTCCAGTACGACTCTGTGGAGGAGTTCGGTCGACTAGGGGGTCTAGTTTGGTCGACCGAACTGGTTTTTCTAGGTTCGGTCGACTGAACCCTATGGTTCGGTCGACTGAACTGTGTAATTTTCCATTTTCTATAAAAGCGGCAGTGGCGGAATTTTTGAGACAAAAATGTTTTTTCAGCCCTAAGAAACCCTTTTCTCCTCCTTCTCTCTAGATTGGAGGGCGGGGCTTGGGTTTTTGTTGATTCCTTTGTGGATCCTTGCTATCGGAGCCGAGGGCTTCGTATATATCCGGTCGGATTCTCATTCTGATGCGGTTCAGTTTTGAGACATCGAGTTCTTGCATCTCCGAGGTAAGATTCTAGGCCCTACTTCTGTATAAGAGTGATATATGTAATTGTGTATTATTCACAGGGTAGAAATGCTTAAAACGTGATTTTCATGTGTAAACCTTGATTTTTGGGTAAAAGTGAGTTTTTACGCCTTTTTCTCGGTTATATGCATGATCCGGGTGTGTTGACATCCGTGGTTTTCAAAAGTGATTTGAAAACATGGTATTTTGTGAAAACGGTGAAAAACGTGATTTTGGAGGTTTGGAGCTAACCCGCGGGGTTGAGTCTCATCCTTTTCAAATGTTTTGTGGAAAATGGTGTTAGAACTCCATGTTGATGGATGGGTTCTCTTATACATGCGTGTATAATCTATTTTACTTGTTTTCGTAGTGGAACTACGGTGGTTTTTTTTAAATGTTATCCCTAGATGTACCGTGACAGTAGATTTGGTTGAGTTGGGCTTCCATTGCTCCTCGGTGTAAGTCTAAAAACGTGCGCAGAGTAGGTGCTCTGTACCTTCGGGTTAGTCCCCGTAAATTGAGTGTATTGGGTGCTTTGTACCCTCGGGCTTAGATCCCGTAAATTAAGCAGTAGGTGCTCTGTTTCTTCGGTCGTGAAAATCCACAAATTGAGTGGTTAGTGGGTGCTCTGGACCCTTGGGCTCGACCTGTAAATTGAGTATGCTGTTGTGACTCCGTATAGAGCTTATCATTACCAAGCTTGTTGGTTCAGGGTAATGGATGAGAGTCTATAGTTATTACCTTTGTCTGTAGGGCAGAGTCTGTACATAGGATCTCATTTACATTTTGTCTCCTCGGCTAGATGTGACCCGAGTGGAGAATTGTGTTTTACTGCTTTCCCTTAACTATGACATGATATCTGTTAGGATTATATGCATAGTTTGAAGGATGGAAAACGTGAGTTTTATGAGATAAAACCGTTTTGAGGCCCGTGGAGGCTTGATGGAAAACTGTTGGTTTTTTATGGAAAAACCATTTAGGCTCCCGTGGTTGAGCCCATGTGTGTGAGATTACATAGCCTACTTTACAGTTTTTACTGTCTATGTTCTATTGGGCTTCGGCTCACGGTGTGGGATTTTCTGAAAAATATTTTCAGGTGATCATGACGAGTTGACCTAGTTGTAGAGGTGATGGAAGACTTGCTGTAGTTTTTCCTATTTTTGTACATGTACTTTTACATGTAATGCCTGTGATGGCCGATTTTGTACGCCTTACTGCGATACTATTATTCATGTATGAGATTGCATGATTTATAATTTTATGAGAGTTGAACTGTGGAAAATTTTTATTCAATGTTGTATATTTGATATTCAACTGTAAAAACCTTTTTTTCATAAATGAGTGTTTTGGTGGGCTTTTGCGTGACCCGAATGTCGGGGCGTGACAACTTGGTATCAGAGCTCTGGGTTCAAATACCTATGAGCCATGGAAAAGAGGGTACATCACCATGTGAGGATGTATGTGTGCTTAATTGCATGTGTTATAACGTTTTTCTAACATAGCATGATAGCTTGTGGTGTATATGTGGGAATGGAGGTTGGACCTTAGGATTGATTAATCTTGCTTTCGGGCATTTGGGTTAACATACTTGAGAGCCATGTTAGAGACGCGTTTTGCGGACGTGATTTCTAGTAAGGAATCTAAGTAGGTTATCTAGATGGATAAGTCTTTCTTGTTGGTTCTCCTCGGTATGTGAGATGTGATGACATGATATTACGTGGCTATGTGTTAGCATGCTTATCTATCCTTTACGTTAGCAATAACAAGTTGTATGGATTCTTATCCTGTTATGTTGCTTTCGTATAGAATTATGTCCACGCGGGGAGGACGAGGCTGAGGTTGAGGCCGTGGCCGTGGTATTGGCCGAAGGGACGTTCCAGTTCCAGATATTGGGGATGCTAATGCACCCCAAGGACCTGTTGCTAAGGGAGATCTGTTACGTGAGATGGTCGGCTCCATCCAGCAACTGGCTGAGGCTACTGCGGGGAGAGAGACCGTACCTGAGCCGAGGGCAATGGTAGCGATGCGTGAGTTTTGCCGCCTTGACCCTCCTACATTCTCTGGGGATCCCAATCCCACGGTTGCCACTGAGTGGCTAGAGCTGGTCACCAGGATCCTTGATTCGCTTCAGATTGAGGAAGATGATCTGAGGGTTATATGTGCCGCCTTCCAACTGAGAGGGAGTGCTCATATGTGGTGGAAGTTCGCCAAGACCACAGTGGCAGGCACCAGGGATGCGTTCATGAAGGTATTTCTGGAGAAATACTTTCCAGTGACTCTGAGGGATCGCTACAGACAGGACTTCCTGTTTCTGACGCAGGGGACAATGACAGTGCTTGAGTATGAGGTTGAGTTTACTAGCCTATCTAGATTTGCACATGAGATTGTGCCTACTGATGAGTTTCATGCGAAACGATTTGAGAGGGGTTTGAGACCCGCTATTCCAGACAGAGTGTTCGCACTCAGGCTGCAGGTTTTTACAGAGTATGTGGAAACCGCCATGAAGGTGGAGGATACTCTGAATGAGACGCGCCAAGACAGAGATAGTCGGGGACAGCAAAGTGGGGGATGCTCACAGGAGCAGGGGCGCAGGGCGAACAAGCGCCGATGGACATCAAGTCCGAGTTCTCACCCGGTGGGGTCGTATTCGTCACAGTCTTCTACATCTAGGACTCCCATAGCTTCAACGGGAAGGTCGGATCAGAGGGCACTTTGTCATAGATGCCAGTGGCCAGGGCATCGTGCAGCGGAGTACAGGAGTGCAGCGCCTGTTCAGGCCCAGTCTCAGTCACAGTCGCAGGTGCCAGAGAGAGGATCACCGATATGTTTTGAGTGTGGGCAGTGTGGGCACATCAGGAGGAACTGTCCTCAGGGAGGGAGCATTTAGAGTGCAGCAGGAGCTCCAGCAGTTCCATCAGGCCAAGGGAGACAGATGTATTCACAGCCTAGAGCTCAAACGTCTCGATTTACAGAGGGAGGAGCTTCAGTGCAGTCCGGCAGACAGTCTATAGTGCAGGGCCACAGTGGATCGGCCAGAGCTTACGTTCTTGCAGAGCCCAGTTCTTCTCGAGCACCGGTCATACCCAATGCTGCTGTTACCACCTCCGTGATCAGAGGTACTCTTCTAGTCTTCAGATCATGGGCCAGTGTTCTTATCGACACTAGAGCATCACGTTCATTTATATCATCTGCTTTCACATCTGCTTTGGGGTTACAAATGGACTGGTTGGGTAAGACCTTATGTGTAGAGACCCCAGTGAGTGGGAGTGTGAAGTTGAGCCTTGTCTGCAGATCTTGAGTGTTGGAGGTCGCCGGTCGATGCTTAGAGTTTAACCTTGTTATTCTAGACATGACTACGTTCGACGTCATTCTAGGGATGGACTGGCTGACCACCTATCGTGCCTTCATTGATTGTGATCGACAGAGAGTGACGATTTATACACCGGCTGGAGATTGTTTCTATTTTGTTGGAGACCGGGACAAGGGTTTGAGGTTTTTTCCCAATTTTGTGCGAAACCAGGGCAACCTGAGTTTCCGTTTCTCAGCTCTTATGTTGGATGAGGAGGTAGGAGTTCGAAGAGAGTTACCTTCGGTGGTGTGCGACTATCCTGATGTCTTTCCTGATGATCTGTTTGAGTTGCCGCCGTGCCGAGAGGTAGAGTTCTCTATTGATCTAGTTCCCAGAGCTGCTCCCATTTTTATATCGTCTTTTCGGTTTGCACCCACTGAGCTGCGTGTGCTTAAGGTACAGCTTCAGGAACTATTGGAGAGGGGTTTATACGTCCGAGTACCTCGTCGTGGGGAGCTCTTGCTCTGTTTTCCAAGAAGAAGGATGGATCCTTGCGTTTGTGCATTGACTACCGGATTTAAAACCAGGTGACAGTGAAGAACAAGTATCCGATGCCGAGGATTGATGACTTGTTTGATCAGTTGAGGGGTTTGAGTTGTTTGTCGAAGATAGACTTGGGATCAGGATATCACTAGCTGAGGATTAGGGACGAGGACATAGCGAAGACTGCCTTTAGGACTCGCTATGGTCACTACGAGTTTCTGGTTATGCCGTTCGGTCTGATGAACACACCTGCTACGTTCATGAGTTTGATGAATCGGATTTTCCATCCTTAGACAGTTTTGTAGTAGTATTTGTGGATGATATTCTGATATATTCGCCCACTAGAGAGGCACACGAGGATCACTTGCGGATCGTGCTATAGACCTTGAGGGAGCACTGCTTGTATGCGAAGTTCAGAAAGTACGAGTTTTGGATGTCGGAGGTGAGATTTTTGGGACATGTAGTAACTACTGATGGAGTCGCTGTGGATTCGTCGAAGACAGATGCTGTGACCCATTTGGAGCAACCGAAGAGTGCCTTTGAGATATGCAGTTTTTTGGGTTTGGCAGGCTACTATAGACGGTTCGTGAAGGACTTTGCTAGGCTTGCTGCACCGATGACACGTCTGACTTGGAAGGGAGTGGGGTTAGTTTGGGGTGACTCCTGTGAGTCAGCTTTCCAGGAGCTGAAGGCGAGATTGACTAGTCCGCTAGTTTTGATCATTTCAGAGTGAGGTTTGGGTTATACCGTGTACTGTGTTGCTTCAAACGACGGCCTTGGATGTGTTCTGATGCAGGTGAGTAAGGTTGTAGCCTACGGTTCTCGGTAGTTGAAGACGCACGAGCGGACCTATCCTACGCATGACTTGGAGTTAGTAGCAGTGGTCTTTGCTTTGAAGACATGGTGTCACTATCAGTTTGGTGAGAATTTTGAGGTTTTCTCAGATCGCAAGAGCTTAAAATACTTATTTTCACAGAAGGACATGAATTTACACCAGCGACGGTGGATTGAGTTATTAGAGGATTACGACTTTCAATTGTAGTATCATCTTGGGAAGGCCAACGTGGTAGCTGACGCGCTCAGTAGGAGATCTCACGGATCGTTAGCTTCTGTGGCTATACGTGAGTGGGACATACTTCGAGAGGTTGGGGAGTTTGATTTGTGCCTTACAGAGATCGCGATGGGTGCTATCTTATTTTTTGTAGTTACTCGACCAGCGTTGATAGTACGTGTGCTAGAGTTCCAGCAGACGGATCAGGAGGCTCAGATGATACGAGATCGCGTTGCTAGTGGCGTGGATACATCAGGATGGGTTGTGGGTTCTGATCAGAGTTTGAGATTGGTAGGTAGGTTGTTTGTGCCAGAGTCATGCCAAGCAGAGTTATTACATGAGTGTCATCATTCTCGTCTTGTTGTGCATCCTGGAGGCACGAAGATGTACCATGACCTTCGTCGTCAGTTCTTCTGGACGGGGATGAAGAGAGACGTGATTCAGTTTGTTTCTCGGTGCCTTACCTTTCAGAAGGTAAAGGCGGAGCATCAGAGGCCGGCAGGATTGCTACAGTCCTTGCCTATATCAGAGTGGAAGTGGGAGCATGTCACGATGGACTTTGTGTCAGGACTTCCTCGGTCACCTAGGGGACACGACGCCTTATGGATTGTGGTGGATAGGTTGACGAAGTCTGCACACTTTCTTCCTATTCGAGTGAAGGATTCAGTGGAAAGACTAAGTCAGTTGTATGTTAGAGAGATAGTCAGGTTGCATGGAGTGCCAGTGTCTATTATTTCAGACATAGAACCGCGCTTCACATAACGTTTTTGGTAGAGTCTACAAGAGGCCTTGGGGACGAACTTGACGTTCAGTACTGCCTTTCACCCCCAGACAGATGGCCAGTCATAGAGGACTATACAGATTCTAGAGGACATGCTGAGAGCTTTTGTCCTTGATTTCAGAGGTTCGTGGGAGGATCATCTACCGTTGGCAGAGTTTGCATACAACAGCAGCTATCAGTTCAGTATTGGGATGGCACCATATGAGGCTTTTTATGGTAGATCGTGTAGATCACCCGTATGTTGGACAGATGTGGGAGAGACCACAGTTTTGGGACTAGACATGGAATAGGAGACAACGGAGAAGGTTTCGGTGATTCGCCAGCGCCTATTGGCAACTCTAAGCCGTCAAAAGAGTTATGCAGATCAAAGGAGATGACCTTTGGAGTTTGCAGTGGGAGATCATGTGTTTCTGAAGGTCTCGCCACGTAGAGGTGTGATGAGGTTTGGTCGTAGCGGGAAGCTATCGCCGCGCTTCATTGGACCATTTGAGATCCTTGATAGGATAGGTAAGGTTACCTACCATTTGGCGTTATCACCTCAGTTAGCATCAGTGCATAACGTGTTTCACGTTTCTATGCTTCAGAAGTACGAGCCTGATCCTTCGCATGTGTTAGATTGGGCGGAGCTGCGGATTGATGAGGATGCCACTTATGAGGAGCGACCAGTGAGGATTCTTGATACAAAGGTGCAGGTGTTGCGGGGCAGAACAATTGCTTATGTCAAGGTCCTTTGGCATCATCGCGGGGTGGAGGAAGCGACGTGGGAGCTTGAGTCGTGGATGCGCGCTAGATATCCAGACCTGTTTTCCTCTTAACCTGTTGTGAATTTTAGGGGCAAAATTCCTTAAGGGGGGAGAGTTGTGAGACCCGAAACCTTGTTCTTTTGTGTTATTTATATATTTGATGTGTTTGTTTCAGTATACGAATAGCATCGATGCATGGTTTATGCCTTAAAGTTGTAGAACAGCATGTGTAGATGTGTTTTATGCTTTTCGGGGGTTCAATAGAGGCTCGTTTGGCTTGTGCTTGGACCAAAAACCTTGACTAGGTGAGTTGGGATGGTTTTTGGCTTGAAAACCACAAAGCAAATTCCAGTACGCCTCTGTGGAGGAGTTCGGTCGACTGGGGGGTCCAATTCGGTCGACCGACCGGGTTTTTCTGGGTTCGGTCGACTGAATTCTATGGTTAGGTCGACTAAACTGTGTAATTTTCCATTTTCTATAAAAGCGGCAGTGGCAGAGTTTTTGAGACAAAAACGTTTCTTCAGCCCTAAGAAACCCTTTTCTCCTCCTTCTCTCTAGATTGGAGGGCCTGGGGCTTGGGTTTTTGTAGATTCCTTTGTGGATCCTTACTATCGGGGCCGAGGGCTTCGTTTATGTCCAGTCGAATTCTCGTTCTGACGCCATTCAGTTTTGAGACGTCGAGTTCTTAACTCTCAGAGGTAGAATTTTAGACCCTACTACTGTATAAGAGTGATATATGTAATTGTGTATGTTTTCACTGAGTAGAAATGCTTAAAACGTGATTTTCATGTGTAAACCTTGATTTTTGGGTAAAAGTGGGTTTTTTCTCCTTTTTCTAGGTTATATGCCTGATTCGAGTGCGTTGACATCCGTGGTTTTAAAAGTGGTTTGAAAACGTTGTATTTTGTGAAAACGGTGAAAACGTGATTTTGGAGGTTTGGAGCTAACCCGCAGGGTTGAGTCTCAGCCTTTTCAAATGTTTTGTGGAAAATGGTTTTAGATCTCCATGTTGATGGATGGAATCTCTTATACATGCGTGTATAATCTATTTTACTGGTTTTTGTAGTGGAACTACGGTGGTTCTTTTTAAATGTTATCCATAGATGTACCATGACGGTGGATTTGGTTGAGTTGGGCTTTCATTGCTCCTCGGTGTAAGTCCAGAAACATGCGCAGAGTAGGTGCTCTGTACCTTCGGCTTAATCCCTGTAAATTGAGTGTATTGGGTGCTTTGTACCCTCGAGATCAGGTCCCGTAAATTAAGCAATAGGTGCTCTGTACCTTCAGTCATGGAAATTTGCAAATTGAGTGGTAGGTGGGTGCTCTGGACCCTCGTGCTCGACCGGTAAATTGAGTACGTTGTTATGACTCTGTATAGAGCTTATCATTACCAAGCCTGTGGGTTCAGGGTAATGAATGAGAGTCTACAGTTGTTACCTTTGTCTGTAGGGCAGAGTCGGTACATAGGATCTCATTTACATTTTTTCTCCTCGGTTGTGTGACCTGAGTGGAGAATTCTGTATTTTACTGCTTTCCCTTAACTATGCCATGATATCGGTTAGGATGATATGCATAGTTTGAAGGATGGAAAACGTGAATTTTATGAGATAAAACCGTTTTGAGGCCCATGAAGGCTTGATGGAAAGCTGCTGGTTTTTTATGGAAAAACCTTTTAGGCTCCAGTGGTTGAGCCCATCTGTGTGAGATTACATAGCCTGCTTTATAGTTTTTACTGTCTATGTTCTATTGGGCTTCGGCTCACGGTGTGAAATTTTCTGAAAAATATTTTCAAGTGATCATGACGAGTTGACCTAGTTGCAGAGGTGATGGAAGACTTGCTATAGTTTTCCCTATTTTTG
The DNA here is from genome assembly GCA_032270985.1 of Heliamphora pulchella. Lineage (NCBI taxonomy): Eukaryota > Viridiplantae > Streptophyta > Magnoliopsida > Ericales > Sarraceniaceae > Heliamphora > Heliamphora pulchella. The sequence goes on from JAULJZ010035503.1 coordinate 13,144, forward strand.
TACATGTACTTTTACATGTAATGCCTGTGATGGCCGATTTTGTACGCCTTGAGGCGATACTATTATTAATGTATGAGATTGCATGATTTATAGTTTGATGAGAGTTGAACTATGGAAAATTTTTATTCAATGTTGTATATTTGATATTCAACTGTAAAAATGTATTTTTCATAAATGGGTGTTTTGGTAGGCTTTCGCGTGATCCGGATGTCGTGGCGTGACACGAGGTGTCAGCGTTAAGACTCGTACTCTCTTGGTACTTTGGCAGAGTACCCCTCTCTCAAAATCTATCTCAAAAACATACCTGAGGTATGGTATTTATAGAGTTCATTGACCAATGAGATGCTGGCACATTTTGGGACACGTCAAGGTTTCTAGAGTTGGCGGTCGCCACAAAAAGAAGTTTTTAAATTTTTTTTCTAGTGATCGCCATAACAGAGTTGGCGACCCCAAGGTTCAAATGTGGCAGTCACTACCTTTGCTAGGGTTTCCAAGAGGTTCATATGGAGGTCGCCACAATGAAGTTGACGACCCCAAGTTTCAAAGATGGAGGCTCATGGGTTGAAGTTGGTGATTCATGGTTTTGAGGGATTTGATCATTTGGATTGGATACTAGTTTAGATTATTCCCTGAGGATCGTTCTAAAGAACCATTCCACTTGATTTCATCATCGAAAACACCCGAACCATCTTAAGATTAGACGAGGTCAAATTGGGGTGTCTACAAACGGGCTCTCCAATAGGGACCTGAAACCTGGATGTACCGTGACTGCGCATCAGATCCATGCTAGCCCTTTTCACCATCCACTACCAAACATCTCAACGAACCTATAAAAGAAATAAGGTATTCAGTCAGATTGGTGAATAGTGAACGGGTCAGTAAACGGATCAGATCAGTGAACAGTAAATAGGTTAGTGAACAGATCAGTAAACAATGAACGGATCAGTAGAGAGGTTAGTGAGCAGGTCAGTGAGCAGACCAGTGAACGGGATAGTGAGAAAAATAGGGAAAACAAACTGATAAATGGGAGATAAAAGTTGTACCTGATCTGGAGTTAACCAGTCCAAAAATAGTCAAAATCTGTCTAAGCTCTTCTCTGTAGGCTTCATGCCCCTAAATCCCCTTGTCCACCGAGCCGCGCAGGGAATGACTAGAGGATCCTTGTAAGAGTTCGCCGGAACATTCATCCCGAGGAACTCGTAACTCCAGAGCTACAAAAGAAAGGGTCAATAGAAGAACAGATAATAGATATGTGAATAGAAGAAAATGCAGAAAACAGAAATAATGGTTTACCTTTTAAATCCTCCAGTATCCTGCCACGCCCAGCTCCTGTGGGATTCGGGTCGCTGCTCTCATAGAGCCGCACAGAGTGGCGAGTGCCGCACCTCCCCAGTCATAAGAGGCCACTCGATTTGGATGGAAGAGGGCTCCTAGGTAATGTAGATGAACGGTATTCTCCTTGTTCACAAACAAGGAGGCACTGAACAAGTACAGAAGAAAAGCCAAGGCAACCCACATGTAGTGGCGGGGCTCTGAATAGTGGAAATGACGAAAGTGGGTATAGAACCAGGAGTTGTTGGAACGCGGAAGGAAAAATAAGAACCGGTGCCGTGACTGTAAAAAACGGCGCATGCGTTTTTCATGAAAAACCATAACAATGAATAGATATATTAAGATTAAATATACCTTCAAG
>JAULJZ010035514.1:0-14836 GCA_032270985.1 Heliamphora pulchella
TTGTTTTGGAGTGTTATGTACATATTTTATGTATTTTCTATACTTGATTTTGAATGTTCTCTCTTCACCCCAATTTTCTTTATTTACATGCATTTGAAAAATTTAATTAAAAAATCAATAATGATTAGCATAGGCCGACCTTATGGTTGGACGAACGGGGTGCCTAACACCTTTTCCGATTCTTACCTTAGTCCCCGAACTCTCTTTCTCTGGTTAATATTTTAAAGATCAGTAGCCAATTTTATTTTTCTTAATTTTTCTCAAAAACTAAATGGCGACTTTATGTTCAACAAAAGGGATTTTCAAAATTTAATTTTCAATGTGTTAAAAGATTTTTCTAAATATTCTTTGAATTTCTTATTTCTGAACATTTTTCAAAATGACCCCCAAATCCCAAATCCACACTCTCTCTCTGAAACCAGAACATGTGACCTATGATTAGGTCTTGAAGATCCATGGAGCCTTCCTTGTCCCGTTGGGGTAGATTTCTTGTCGTTCTCCCGAGGGAGCACCCGTTGGAAGTTGAAGTTACGCATTGGAAACTTCCTTGGCATCGTTCGATTGGTGACTCGTGATGGTGGAGCATGCTAGAACCTTGGATCTTAAGTTTTAAACGTCTAAGAAGTAGGATTTGATACTAATCTTGATCATTGTATGTATATGAGTTGTATTTTCATTGGATTTGCTTAAAAGCTTGAAAAACTTATGTTTTTAAAATCTTTGGTTGTGAGAAACATTTAAGCATGTTGTTTATGGGTTTAAAACATAATTTTGGTGAAATCTATCTTGTGATTGTTGTTAGAGATGATTTGGTTTAAAAAAAGAGAAACTAGGGTTTGGTTTGGGCTAAATTCATGAAAATTTGGTAGTTTTTGGGTTGGAGACTCGGATGACGAAATTGATTGAGTTTTTGGACAAATTAAGGTTATGTTAATCTAATTGTGTATAAATTTTATAAATTTGTAAGATGTATGAAAATGGTGGGTGTTGGGCTGAAAATTTTGTATAAATTCGATGAATTATTGAATATAAATCATATGATATGTTAATTTGGGGGTTTGACCCGTGTTATTCAAATAAATGAATCATGAGAACGTTTGATGTGATCAAGAATTGAAAATTATGTGATGATTAATTGGGGTTTGGATTAATTAAACTCGAATATAAAGTGAATGAAAACCAAAGTACGTGTTTAATAACTTAACCCTAAGTGTGTTGGGTGTTAACGAGAGGAACCATGTTTGGGTTGGACTCACGTTGATTTTGGTGTAAAAGATTTAATTAAGGTACCGTATGATTTAATTGGATAATTAAGTTTGGGCACAAGTTGCTCCTCGGTGAAAGACCAAAACTTGCACAATGTAAGGTAGGACTTTTCTTCGGGTTAATTCCAGTAAAAGCGTGTTCTTGGGTGGCCTACTCATTGATATTTTCGAGAAAAATAAAAAATGTGTGCTCTCTGTATCTGGCTATAGAATGGGTATTTATCTATCAAGCCTCGCATGGCCCGGTTGTGATAACTACGCCTGGACTATAGGCGCCGTCCGAATTTTGGTGCTTAATTAAATCAATAATTGGTTCGGATTTGCAAAACCTTTATTAAACGATTGAAAATTGTGGTAAAAGTGGAAGGTAATTAAAAATTGTGGTAAATATGGAAGGTAATTGAGAATGTAAAGCATTGAACGGTTTGAAAATAATAAGAAAGTGAAAAGGGGTAAAACTATGGTGTGCGTTTAAATGGAATTGGTTTGATTGTGAAAATCCGGTTATGTGAATGAAATGTGCTTTGACACTGAACTTAGTTTTTGGATAAAACTACGTGGTGCATCTCACATAACCATTTTCGTATGTCAAGCATTCGTTCATCTTTAGTCTATTTTCGATGTGCCTTATCTCATGTTGTTTAAACACATTTCAAGTGATAAAGAGGAGTATGTAATCAAATGAGAAGAACGGTCGTGGTGACCTCTTGGGTTATTTTGGTTATAGTTGGTTATTGTAATTGTAATTAATTTGTTATTATTGAGAATTGTATTTGGGGTTGGTGGAATTCGTTGTAAGGTTCTAAGACTATAAATTCATGACTTATATGCATGTGAGATCGTCGGATTATTATTCGAGTTGATTTCTTGATTTTCGTATGAAATTCTCTAGTCTAAAATGGCAGTTTTCAAATTTTGAGAAGTTCGAGATTGTTTTAATGTTAAATGTACGTTTTTAACTCTAGGTTTTTTGCTTATGAAAACTATGTTTAAAGTATGAGAAATTTTGATATTTTTTCGACTCTTAAAAAATTTTCAGGATTTTAGAGTAGTTTGCTCTTAAGTACCTCGTCGCTCAAGCCGTGGAGAGTCCACTCGAGCAAACTCTGCTGAGTGACACTTTTTTTGAAAATTTATTTGAAAGAAAGATTTGTTGGTTATCTCTTGGGAATCTTTTCGATATAAAAAGTTATATTTTGGAGGTTGTTTATGGTTTAAAAGGTTCTCGTTTACTTTGATTGTGATGGGGAAAAAAATGTTTTTGATTTATATGGATAACAAAGTTCAATTTTAGTTAATCATTTGATTTGACTTCGTGGTGAAAGCTCAAACTCATATTTCATTATCCTTTTATCGTAGGGCTTTATTATTTAGAAATCGGGGCGTTACAGATTGGTATCAGAGTTATAGGTTTGAATGCCTAGGAACCGTAGAAATGATTGATCCATTACGTGAGAGCTTCTATTGATATGTGACATTCATGTACTGGTGTGTTAGCATGAAATCTCATAGACATACTTGATATTTGCATGTTATGTGATACTTGGGTATTGGAGTTAGATCTTTGGGATGACATGTCTTGCCCTTGGGCGTTCGGTCGACTAGTTTGGGGTTCGAGTTAAAAAGTCATTTAGCCGATGTCCATTCTAATGAGAAATCTAAACTAGTTAGTTGGATTAGTGTGTCATTCCTAAGGGTTCTCCTCGATATGTGGATATGTGTGGACGTGACGTAACTTGATGATTATTAGTATGTTTACCTGGTTCTAGAATGTTAAGTCCTACCTGGTTGGGTTTGGTGATACCCTCGATGTAGAAGTTATACCTATGGGGTTAGGGCGAGTTGTGGTCAGGATCGTGGTAAGGGTTATGGAAGTGCAGCCCGACTTTCAGTAATTACGGCATGGATAAGCTCGTGAGATGAGTGTCAATCGTTTATGCACGGTAGAGCTTGCTTGTAAGTTGTGGTACCTACATGAGTTGGTGGTAACCATAACTAGTGGCCCGTTGTGTTTCTATGTTACCAGTAGCCATATGATTTGGCATGGTAAGGTGTTAGAAACCTCTTGAAGGTTATCTGTTGTGGTTGAGTATGCGATGTTATTTTGGGGCATGTTAAGGATTATGTATGTTATTAACCATACTATATCTTGAGCCGTATTCTCGGGAATGGGTATGAACGGGAATATAATGGATGGAAGCGCAATAATCATCGACCTAACGTATTTTTAGCCTTTTAGACATAAAAGATTTCGGGGTATTCCTTGTCTTGTGGGGTATTGTTGGTAGTCGTAGTGATGCCATGTGGCTTTTGAAAGCCTATTTAATACCCCTTGTGCCCTTACCCTAGTGTGATGCTGAGCCATGTTTTTTATTGAGGTTCAATAGTTGAGTTACAGGTGCATAAGCTCAGAAATGTGCTTAGTAGGTTAATCGTGAAGTCGCAAGTGTGTTGGTTTTGGTTACGATTTTAGTACGCGAGGAGTAAGGATCTTTTGGGAATCCCACAAGAGTAAAGGCTTGTGATTTTGTTCGTTATTCTGATGGTTAGGGGTTCATGTTCGAAAACTGTATTTGGTGAGCATAGGGGTGTGTGCCTGGGTGAAGTTGAGATGCGAGTGGTATTTGATCTTTCACGAGACAATGTGGTCGCTTTATTGTCTCCCTTGCAAGTGCTAAGTGCATAAAACTTGAGGAATTGTGGTAAGTGTTGATGGTGTGATTAACCCAGTTGCTTAGTTAGTGTCTCATGAGTGTGATGTTCCTTAAAGGAATAGAAGTTGTTTATGTTTGAATCTGCAGTGTAGAGGCGGTTATGTTGTTTTGCCCTTGGAATTGAAATGTAGAATAGTAAAATTCAGCAATATAACGTAATAGTTTGAATGGCCTAAGGTTGGCAGGCAAAATTTGTGGATCAAAAAGGGTATGTAATCACTTTTAATATGGATTGTAGAAGTGTGGCTAATGTTCGTGTAGTCGTGGAGTTATAGGTAACTCTGGGTGAGAAGTCTCAATTTTGACTTTCTTCGATTGAGTGCTTTACGTTTTCTTTTATAAGCCTGCTTGAGCCGTGAGCTCGAGACGGTAGTGTGGCTGTTGTTTACCCGTTGGGAGTCATGTCAGTGCAGCGCAATCTTGTAAGGAGAAGCCTTGGGATGATGCGAATTGGAAGTGTTGTGCTTTTATGGATACCCGGTGATGGATCTGTGGACGTGCGAGACGCGTCGTTTGGGGTGTAAAGCTGTTAATGGTAGTCGAAGTATATGAACGGGGTTTGAACCTAAGAACTGAGTGGGACGAGTGGTATGATTGTCATGATTGGGGTCGATAACATTTGGAAGCTGATGTTAACTTAAGGACAGATGGATAGTGTTTTTCTGAACTGAGTACTTAATGAGTACCTGGGATGTGATGGCGTTGAGTGAGAACTTCTAATCGACCTTTTCTTATCTCTGGGCAGAGAGAGAGCTATCTTGTGGACAGTTATCATGTGTGAACTATTTTATACTTGTTGGATGTGAATGTCGAGGCCTTTGATTGAATCTTTATTTGACTATTTTTCGAGAAGGTGAGAATCTCCATGAACCTTGTACCCTTGTTGCGGTCCCTTGGGTTGTGCCTTGTGAGCTCATATCACTGTGATCGGGCGATTGTAGGACTAATTCCTCATGATTTTTCTAGGGAGGTTTGTTCACTCTACCCCGTGAATATGAATGTTTGGGTTTGTATGGGAATGTTGACATCCTTAACTCTTGTCATAATGAGATTCTTGCTAAAATTTTGATGACCGTGTCGTTCACCTTGTGTGGCCTTGGTAGCCTAGTATCAGTTTCAATTTGTGCTTTGTTGATGTTTGGAGCTGCTCAATTTGCTCAGAGTTGGTGGTCGGATGCCCATTTATGGTAAGGAGACAAGTTATAAATAATCGAATTAAGGTTACGAAGAAAATGTGGTAAAGGTGTGAGTCACAAGAAATTTGGTATTGAAAAGTCGTTGTCAATATGATCTATTTGGGCCAACATATTTGTTTGGTTCGGAACGGAACGATCTTATCCGTATAGAAGAAGAATTTTCTCGTAAGGATGCTTAGGTTCGATTGATGACAAGTTGAGAAAGTTTGTGATCCCATTAATTTCGACAAGGTCGCATGACAACTTGGTGTCGATACGATGAAGGAGTAAGTGCATGAGTACAAACGTTGAAAGAGCAAAAGAATGGTATGCGAATCGAGTGGTGTGGTCTTTAGTGGTAAGCTTTGAGTGGATAGAGTGCCCTGAGGAGTTGTGTGTAAGATGAAACTGTTTAGTACAAGAGGCGGGTTTTAGTTGGTTGCTTGGTGAAAAAAGTATGAATAGGTTGAGTGGCGACAATGAGGGATCAAACAATCATGTATTGTCACTATCTAATGGAGAATTGTTGTACGTGTGATACGGATGTAAAAGAAAGAGGTAAGTATATATGTATGTACTGACAAACGGTATTATTGGTAACTGTTTAAAACTCAATAACTGATTAAGTATGCAATGTTATGGATTCGAAAGACCGGTATATGCATTATGAGTGTGGATAAAGGTTGAACAGGATTCATTGTGATCGATTAGGGGTTGAACAGTTGATTGAGAGTTAGTGGTCTAATGGTGAAACGTGAGATTGCGTGTGTGCATTGTGTTGTGACGGTGAGGTGACTAGATATGGGTGGATAAGTATATACATGTGGAATGTTCTGCCTATGTGGCGTATCTGGCCCAAGTGTCCCCTTAAGTTTATATGACTGTATCGATCTTAATGGCTAGGGCGCCTGGGTGATAATCTCAATTTTATGGACTCTTAACCTCGACGATGATGTGACACCTAGTTTTTTCGCGAGATAAAAGTTGTGGTTTGTAAGTCAAGGAACTGATCGAGGGTTGGTAACGGTGGATGTGTGGAAGGAATGTTTGTAAATCGTGAGAAGAAAACGTGCTTTTTGGTGTTTTCGATGATCCGAGTGAGTTCCTTTCTCTGAAACTAAGTGTTTGTTGTTTTTGCTCGGGAATAAGCATCTCATCAGCTTTAGTGACAGCGATTCTGACATATGTAGAATGATGATGTGGCTTCAAATTTTATAGTCATTAGTTGATCGTGAAGGCTTAAATAAGATGTTGGGTATGATGCGTGTGAATCCTTGTAAGCAATGTCAGAGTTTGACGATGTGTATTTGTTCTTACGGGAGTAGTTCACTATGTGCATTTTGGTATGAAAATGAGCTAGTTTGCGGCAGTTCGAATAAGATTATGGTCTTTATAAACAAGAGTATAATGTATTGAAATCAGTTCCATATGTGGATTAGTTTTGTGCTATACGTGAAATATGTTTGTGTGGCGAGATATCACTTTTGGGGGTGTTAACATCTTTATCGTTAGACAGAATTGCAGAGCTCTGTTGAAGATTATTGGTAATCGACGGAGGGGCAGTTGACCCGAGTTGTAGTGTTGAATTTCGGGGACGAAATTTCCTAAGTGGGGAAAGATGTAAGGACCCGATTCTTTTTTATTTTGAGAATTTATTTTAAAACTTGTTTTGAGACCACCGGTGGAATTGGGAAAAGTGCTCATTTGGAAAGAGAATTAAAACTTTGATCATGTAATGATGGATGATGAGGACCCTGGGTTAGTAGTGTATTGGAACATCGTTGTGAGGTATTTGGCTTATGTTTCGGTTCAATTTTAACATCTTTGTTTAGATCTTCACCCAATGCTGACCGCTTGAGCGATGGGGATCCCGTTCGAGTGGACAAGTGGCCAAGAGTCCGATATGTAGGGACCGCTCCAGCGAACTGTCGGCGAGTGCGTCTTGGGAATCTTTTTGGTATAAAAAGCTATATTTTGGAGGTTATTTACGGTTTAAAAGGTTCTCGTTTACTTCAATTGTGATGGGGAAAAAGAAACGTTTTTTAATTATATGGGTAATAAAGTTTAATTTTGGTTAATCATTTGATTTGACTTCGTGGTGAAAGCTCAAACTCGAATTTCATTACCCTTTTATCGTGGGGTTTTATTGTTTGAAAATCGAGGTGTTACACAAATGATGTCTCTTCCAATCAGCGAAGAAAGATGCAGTCTCCAAGCTGCTTCGATAGTGCCTATCGAGTAACAGCGTTGTGCCCATCCGAAGCTAATTTCTGTAGAAGATTTACCTTCTCTATCAACTAAATCTGAAAAGAGAGAAAAGAGGTAAGAATCGAGAGAAATCAACAAAAGAAGAGATATGTGAGAAAATAAAGAGAGATAGTGGAAAAAGAAGAGAAGAGCAATAAAATTTGAGAGAAATCGACAAAATGAGAAAAGAGCGAAAAAAAGGAGTGATTTGTATTTTACTTGGAGAAGCAGAGGATTACTAGTAAAAGACGTTTGTTTTTTACTTGGAAAAGCAGATGACTATCGGCAAAAGATGTTATTACACCCCGATGGATAGCATCTAGACTAATCAGGGTCTCAGCCAAAACTAGGGGAACAGAGTCCTTCCCTGCCCTTATTTACTCAGTAATATCCATCAGAATAGTGCTAACCCAACCGTCATAGAAAACAAGACGGTACTAGGTAAGCAAACAGAAGCATTGTTAGGGTTGGTATATTAAAATCTATATTTTTAGTATTTTATTTTATTTTTAAAATAAAATTAATTTTTTATTTTATGAGAATCTTTATGAGCAATGTATGTGTATTATTTCTTTAATGTTATGCATGTATGGCTTTTATTTTGTATAGTATTTAATTTAATATGTAGAGTACTACTTCCATACAGAAGATCAGATTTTAGGTTATTGCAGAATATAAGTTTTATGTTCACAGTTTAGATAAAAATGGACATACCATCGGAACGACTATAGCACAGAGTTTTAGTAAACCTGTCTTGGTTACGGGAAAAAGATAATAGTATCGTCTATTATTTTGACTCTATGTGCTAGTATACTTTGTGTGTATTGAACGGGATACATTGGGTAATTAATTTTATACTGACTATATAAATTGATTCACACTCCAAGGTTATTATGAATAGTGCTTATATTCTTAATCCTGAAACAATTATTAATTTACGTATATTTAATATTTGTTGTGTTGATTCGTTAGATCGTGCGATTTTATATGGGTATATATTCCCGGTAAGTTAAATAACAATATTATTTATATGGTGAATATTAATTATTGACGGAATCCACGTCTCGAAAGATCGGGATTTGACGATACCCCCTTAAGGAAGCTTATAAGTTTTGACTGAGTCAAACGCTGCAGATCAATTTGATTATCTGGCAGCCAAATAAGTAAAGTGGAAGGGTTCAAGGAATTTCAAGACACCGATTAAATTAAATTGTCAGTAATTAAATTTAGTTGGCGGGTATCGAAAATCTTAACGTGGGGAGAAATGTTAAGCATTTAATAACAGGAGCTCAATGCAAGATGGTCTGGAGATTGTGGGTCAGAGTGCAATTATAGTTCTTTAGTAGTGTGAACTGTAATTCAGTGTTTTATGAAAATTACAAAAATTGCTTCAATTTTTAGAATTACAGATACCGTTATAAGGTTTGTTTAATTGCGAAAACCGCTAATGGGTGTCTATGTTCTACTGAAAGTCTGACTCATAATTACTCCACAGGTCCCTACTGTAACCCTATAAATATGCGGGTATGCTGAACCAGTTTCATAACTTGTCTACAAGACTAAAGTTGTCCAGGTTCTGCCGGTATGAGTTCTTGATAGATTGTATCCCACACTACATTCAAGAATCGCAGAAAAAAATACAATAGAAGGTCTGACAAGACTTTCAACTCGAAATCAAAAACGTAGTTGAATATTTGATCGATAAAAGATATTCTTCTAAATTAACTGAGATTGCACGAGTTTTAATTTTGATCGTTCGTCATCAAAAATTTTATTTAGAGCACATTTTGGTTTTTGCCCGTCCAGTTAATTTTTATCGAAAATCGTTTGCAAAAATGATGATCTTGGCAGTTTTGCCTCCAACAATTGGTATCAGAGTTATTTTATTTTCTTTTAATGATTTATCGGGGCCGGGTAGTTTTAGAACTGTGCAAACTTTGTTTTATAAGCATTTTAATCCCTATTTTATGATCATCTATTATTTCATGTTTGATTGAATGGTTTGAATGCTTATTATTTAATTTTTTAATCAGGAATTGACCGTGATAGATTAAAGATTTTTTTTCTGAAATCGATTGTGAGTATTCAGGACATAGGTATCGATGTAATAACTAGTTATTTATTTTTAGATATCTGTTTAAATTATTTAAGACCGGGTAGAGTATATCTAAGAATACGAAAAACATGCGACGGCACCAGTGATGGTTTTGAGTTTTTAAGGGTTACAGATCACGATAAGTTTTAAACATTTTTAAATAATTTTTTTCGTTGAATTTTTTATAGCATTTATACATTAAAAATAGTAACAAAAATAAGTCAAAATAGCGAAAAAAATCAGCAAAACAGCACCACCACCGGTGGCTTTGTCAGCAGCGATTTTGATGATTTTTTGGGTGGTTTTTTTGAGTATTATTTTTAGCATTTTTTTAGGCATAAAATAACAGTTAACATACCTTAAAATACTGTCCCAAAATAATTAAAAAATTAGGTCAAACAGTGCATAAAATTGGCTAAAAAAGCATGCGGCGGTAACAAGCGGTGCCGGGCAGCAGCCTTCGGGACTGGTTTTTGGGACTTTTTTGAACTATTTTTGATGCGTTCTTCAAAACAACATGTGACTGGATATTTTAACTATTTTTTCAGAAAAACAAGCACGAAAGGACTACCGAAAAAAGCCCAAACGAGCGGCGAAACAGGGCGGCGGCACTGGTGGGAGGCGGTAGTGGTTTCCATCCTATTTTTCAGCAGTTTTTCGAGTAGTTTTCAAGCTGAATTTTTGACAGAAAAATACTACTTTTCGAGAGCTATTTTTCAACATAAAAAACGTCGAAAACGAGGCATGGACAATGCGACAAAAGCTGCCTGAAGCAGCTGGAGTGGCGGCGGCTGTGGTTGATGACCGGCGGTGGTTCGGCTATCCTGGGGCTATTTTTGATCATTTTATGATATGTTCGATACTGATATATGATATACTTGTATATCACACAGTATCAGGACATCCTGAGGCAATTGGGATACAGAAATTAAAAGCGAACATGAATTATTACAGTTTATCTTCTACAGGAGACTAAAAGGTTTCAACGTTTCACATTGATCAGAAAATTCAGATATATGTATATCTTATTTATATATATATGAATTGCGTAGATGTTACATATCTATTTTATTTATCTTATTAATTTAATTAATTCAGAAATTTGATTTTAATTAAAATATTTTGTAATGAAAAATAAAATTAAATTTTTTTAATTAATTAATTAATTTTAATTAAATAAAAAAATATTAGATATTTTATTTTTTATAAAATATCACGTTTAAGATGATTTTTCATAAAATTGAATATCTTGAAAAAATGTGAGAATTAATTTTGAATTTTGAATTAATTAAATAAAAAAATATTTAATCGAAATAAAATTATTATTTTTTGAATAATGTGGAACAGATAATAAAATAAATAAATACCTTTAATCACTACCTTAATTAAAAAGTTAGAAAAAAAAACTGTGCATTTATTAAATTTTATTTGTTACATATTTAAGCACGAAAATATGATTTGGCAAATCAGAATCTTTAGAATCGTATACATGGAAAGATATTTGATTATTTTAAATTGTGTAGTTTTTGAAATTAATAAATTTATTTTAATTAAAAGATTTTTTATAACTCTCAAAAATATTTTAAAAATTTAAGTTGGAGAGAGAATTTATTCACAAATAAATCCCGCGGTTTCCATCAACAGTTTGTAGGTGATGCAATTAAATCCTATGTGTTGGCAGTAAAGCATTTCTCCCCATCGGACATATTAATTGTGATATCGCCATACAAACCTCCTTCAGGGATAATTCTGAATAATTGTCAATGTGGATCACTTTTTCATCTAAAGGGTTCACTGAGAAACGATTGATTTGGGAGTAGGTGATGGTTAACACTTAGCTGTATATAATAGTATCATATCCATCTGAGTGACTACTATTATATACTGGTTCGAAACTATGTCAGCTATTTAATTTTACTTGGCAGCGTTAGTTGCCTAGATAGTAAAATTAATAAGAATTGATATGTTTGGTCATACGATAGATAGTAAACGTCATCCCGTTGAGACATACTATTTACAGGGTATCAGGCTGCTGAAAATTTTTTTTTAAAATGATAGAAAGAACCAAATTAAAATAAATTTAAAATTTTACTCATCATAATTAACGGTATTTTTAATTATGTGATTCTCAGAATTAAAATGGCTTTCAAATTACTCGTTTTTATTCCCAAAAAAAACAAACTTACATGACCAAATTATGTTGATTGAAAACAAAACTTGAACATTGTATTAATTGTCGAGGATTACAAATTTGTATTAACTGAGATATGTCCACCTATACCTGATCTGGGGGCGACCTAACAGGAAGCCTAGGCTCATCAGAAGTGGTAGAAAGCTGATCAGATGGCTCGCTGTTACATTTTGGCTTTAATGTCAAATGTTTTGCATCATCAGCATTAGTCTATACCTAGTGCCTATGACATGATTATGAATCTCAAAAAAATATTTAGAGATCAAAATTGTGCTACTAGGTAGGTGGCCAGAAAATCTCTAATGAATACAAACATGACAGAAGACACCCTAGTAAGAGATCATATTCTGAAGATAATCAGTCTTCTGAATAAACTGGAGATCCTTGGAGCTGAAATTGACAGAAAAACTCAGGTCGATATCATACTCAAGTCATTGCCTGAAAGTTTTAAGCAATTTTACCTGAACTATACCATGAACAAGCTCAGGTTTTTATTGGTAGAACCTCTTAAGGAACTTCAAGCAGCTGAGGGTGTTCTTAGGAAGCTAGGTTCTGTGTATGTGGTTGAGAAATGTTCTTCATTTAAGTCGAAAGGCAAGAAAAAGAAAAAGGTTCAGACACAGGGAGGCACAGCCTAAAAGTTAGTGTGAAAAAACCAAGAGGCAAGTGCTATCACTATAATTAGTTTGGGCATTGAAAAAAGCAGTGTTTAGTTTTCTTTGTAAGCAGAACAAACCAGGTAATTTCTATTTACTGGTGGTTGAAACATGTTTAGCGATGTTATCTACCGGTACCTGGTGTGTAAATACGGGAGCCACTAATCATTTCTACAATTCTTTGCAGGGGTTCTAGAAAACCAAATAGCTCAGTGATGGAGAAACATACCTACACATGGGTGATAATACAAGGGTGGCAATAGTTACAGTAGAAGATGTCACTCTCAGCTTTAGTAGAGATAGGATACTACTTCTAAAAATTTATTTTTATGTATCCTCAATTAGAAAAAATTTAATTTCAGTCTCGAGTTTAATAAAGAACAAATATTCTGTTCATTTTGGTGGCTCTGTGGTTATGAAGACAAATAAACATTTTATTTGCTTTAGTACATTAGTAGATGATCTGCATGTTATATCTCTTATCTCTCCTACACTGCAACTAATTTCAATAAATAACACATCTAATTTACCATATAAGAGAAAATTGCCTTCTTTAATGAACCAAACATTTCTTTGGTACTACAACTAACTTAAATGAATAACACATCTAATTTACCATATAAGAGAGAGTTTCCTTCTTTAATGAACCAAACGTTTCTTTGGCACTTACGCTTGGGTCATATTAATCTAAAAAGGATAAACAGACTGGTAACAAATAAACCTTTGAGTTCATTGAAAGTGGAAGCACTTTCAGTCTCTGAATCTTGCTTAGAGGGTAAGATGACCAATAGACCCTTTTTTGGTCAATTGCTATAGAGCTAAAGAACTGTTAGAGTTGGTTCATTCTGATGTGTGTGGTCCTATGACAATTCGGGCTAGATGTGACTTTGAGTATTTTGTCAATTTCATTAATGACTACTCAAGGTATGGATACATTTACCTAATACACCGTAAGTCTAAATATTTTGAGAAATTTAAAGAATTCAAGGCGGAAGCGGAGAAGCGTGTGGATAAAAGTATAAAATCACTACGATCCGACCGTAGTAAAAAATACCTCTTTGGAGAGTTTAGGAACCACCTGTCATCATAAGAAATTATATCCTAATTGACTACACCTGGCACTCTGCAACAGAATAGTGTAGCAGAAAGAATGAATAAGACTCTTATGAAGATGGTAAAGTCCATGATGAGTTATTTAAGTTTTCCTCATTTGTTTTGAGGACTTGTTTTAGAGACAGTGGCTTACATTCTGAACTTAGTACCTTCTAAGTAATACCTTCTACTCCCATAGAATTATGGACCGGGCGCAAACCTAGTCTGAAACACATTAGGATTTAAGGGTATCCAGCACATATGCTAAAAGGGAACACGGGTAAGTTGGAATCGAAGACAGATGTCTGTTTCTTTGTGGGGTACCCCAAGGAAACGAAGAGTGGTCTATTTTATAATCTTAAAAATCATAAGGTCAATGTTAGCATCAATACTCGATTCGTGAAAGAAAATTATATTATAGACAATAGGCCCAAAAGCAATATTATTCTATAAGAACTGAGAAGAGATACAAGTTAAACAGAAGAGGAATCATAAGTCACTGATATCGCATTACCTCGTCATAGTGGGAGGATTATTAAGAAAGTTACAAATCAATAACATGCTGCTGATGCATAGGATTCAGATTCTGCACAGCGTGTTACTGTTAGTACAAAGACACAGGTAGTGCCTCGTCGTAGTGGAAGGGTTGTTTATCAGCCTGATCGGTATATGTTCTTGGGAGAGTATTTTGACAAGATCCTGATAGAACTAGATACCGAGCCCTATAACTACAATAAAGCACTTCAGGATAAAGATGTATATCTTTAGCAAAGGGCTATAAATTCAAAGATAGAATCTATGTATTCCAATCAGATCTGGGATCTTGTAGAATCTCCCAAAGGGATAAAACTCATTGGATACAAGTGGATCCACAAAAAGAAGAGGGAAGCAGATGGGAGGTTGAAACCTTCAAAGCTAAGCTTGTTGCTAAAGGGTTCACTCAGAAAGAAGGAATCGATTATGCGAAAATCATTTTGCCAGTAGCCATACTTAAGTCTATCTAGATTTTCTTATCCATTGCTATTCATTTCGATTACGAAATCTGATAAATAGATGTCAAAAACAGTTTTCCTGAACGAAAATCTTGACGAGTATATCTATATGATACAACCAGATAAATTCATTGCAAAGGGTCAAAAGCATATATTGTGTAAGCTTAACATAACCATTTATGGACTTAGGCATGCATCGAGATCTTGGAACACTCGATTTGATCAAGCCATAAAGTCTTATGGTTTTGATCAAAGTTTGGATGAGTCCTGTGTGTACAAAAAGCATGACGGAAGTGTGGTGATTTTTCTAGTACTTTATATAGACGATATCTTGCTCATCGAAAACGATGTGGGGGCATTATCTATGGTTAAAGTATGGTTATTTGGGCAGTTCGATAAGAAGGACTTG
>JAULJZ010035525.1:0-14835 GCA_032270985.1 Heliamphora pulchella
CAGGTGGTTCAAAGATAGGTTGGATGAGGTTAAATGGTCACGGTTAAAACAATTACCGTTGACACAAATTGAGTGGTCATTTAGGGTTCAAATGTAGGAGAAACAAGGGAAGGATAGTGAATAATACTTTAAACAAGTGTCTCCAAAACTAGTCCAGTACAGGTAGCTTAAGATAAAAGATATGTTTAAGTAAAAGGGGCAGCCAAACTAGATATTTCCCTGAAGTTACGTCAGCCTAACGTCCTTCAATTCAAGCATCCAAGTTTACTTCCCTGGTAGAGATTTCAAGAGTGTACAAAGAATTCACAAAATCACTGCAACAGATTGTGGTTTCAGAATCGAGAGAAATGAACAATGGTAGAAAATTTTATCAATGTCAAATGTTTAGAACGGGTACTTAACAAATAATTAATATCGAGTTCTACAAGAGAAGAGTTAGTTCACGAATGATGACTTGAATCGAAGGAGAATCAAATGCGAATATAAGTCATTATCGAGGCATGAAAAAACTTGAGGACAAGGATACTTTCTAGGATTGAATTTCTAATAGGGTTATCAACAAGACTTTGGTGCATAAGAGTTACCGATGAACGACACTTGACAGTACCATTGAGGACTGATGATATAAGAAGGAAGGACATATAAAAAAACTTCAAAAAGTTGATACCAAGGCTTAGGAAAAATGAGAAAAGGATTTATAAGGATGAAGTCGCGGGGTTCTAACAGTGTCTCTCGAGGTGATATCTAAAACTTCTCCTAGTGCATACTCCTGTCTACACCCTTAAAATAAAATAACTCGTTGTATGAATCTCTAATCTCTGATCTCGATGCCCTTACTCGTCTTTTGCATGTCAATTCCTTGCTGCTTCCGATCCCGGTAACGTCCTAACACGACTCGCTATAAGACTAAGGCGTAGAAGATTTTAGTTCTTGTAACGTATAGATGATAATTATTATTAATACAATGCATCCTACAGAGCTTCTACGCAACAGAATGCAAGGTTTCCCATAACCCAAGGCCTGAAGGTTTACTAAACCTAAGCTCTGATGCCAACTGTGACGCCCCATTCTCCGGACACGTCAGAACATACTTAAATATAAATAATGTGATATTCTAGCCATTCATTCATACTTACATACGATAGTTATTACATCATAAAGGAGTTCTAAACCATTTAAAATTACATAACTATTACAGTTTCACAAAGAAATTTCAAATATTTCACTAAGCACAAGAGAACTAAACATAAGAACAAAAGTACAAGTCTCGACTGCTCAGAATGCATAAACGGGATCCTCGTGCTCTTGGAACTCACCTTGTTCTTCCAACTCTTCTTCTCACTCTGGGATGACTTCCTCCAAGAACTCATCCTCACCTGTGGTGCGAATGCCATGAGCCAAGGCCCAGAAGCAAAATACTCTAACCTTCTAACTAATCTCACTACACAAAATTCACCACAACACATACCATATAACACACAGTACAGTTTATAGTCAAGGAGACGGACAAATTTATGACAGGATAGCAGATAAGTCAATAAACATGTGCATATGAGATGTCATGTATGTAATGTAGATGCCCAACCCAATATGCACCCAGATTATAACAGGGATTCCACGCCGAGAATCACCAGAGTAGACTTAATGGGACTTGATCACCAAACCTATCCTTGCCTCGTTGCGAATAGTAAATGTTTCGCCGGGCTTTATGCCACAGCCGTTTTACTTAATGGCAACGGCGTGGGGGCGGGCCAACCAATCACCCATCCTTATCCAGGCCAACCAAAATAATCATCCATCCTTATCCGGGCCACCCAAAAGAATCATAGTAATAATCCAATCTTAAGAACCAAGATGCTCGTTTGGCGTCAACCCAAAGTCTAAATCATCAAACCAGAATACTAGCAACGAACCCATGGTGCCCAATAATATTCATGATAAACCATTTCAAACACCAACCAAATTTGTAACACCAGGGACGTACCCAGGGTGTACAAGGGGAATATATCCCAAAATATTTACAAAAATGGCAACCAGGAACGCCCTAGATTTAGAACCAAAAAGAACAATTCAATACCGCCCATCCCAACAACGATGTACACAGATGGACTCCAATATACCAGGATGCAAGTGATAATGTCTATGAGATAAAATATGGATCTCAAGTACAATAACCTATAGCATGGCATCAACGAGTATAGCAAAGTTTATAGTACAATTCGCAAAATATAAGGTACAAGTATGTAAAGTACAAACCACAATTCTCAAAATACTATTCAACATGATAACATGAGTTCTACATCATCATACATTCTCTTAAAAGCACTAATCAACTAATTCAAGTCGATCATCATACAGAAACACGAGTCTCATAGCAAGGGTACCCAAATTCACACTTAGCAACTTTTAAGGCCAAAAATTAAGTATTAAATTAAAAGAGCCGACAAGGTTTTGAGGTGTCTAAACTTGGAATCAAGCTATGATTTTTATACACCATTTAGATAAAAATATTTTCTACAACTCTCATGTTTAACACTAAGGCCAAAACCTAAGGCAAAATGGTGAACAAAACATCTTAAGTAAAAACGGTTCATCACTTTTCTTAAGATTTTACCAAAAATATGCTTCTGTTGGTCTTGGTTTTGGGTTATCATATCAACTCCAATTGATCCCATTTTTTATTATGTTCTATTTCAACAAGTCGTCTACAAGTTTCATGTTTCGAGCTAAGGGTAGTTGTTTGGAAACAGTTAGACGTTTTGGCCATTTTAGAAAGTAGGTTCTGTTAGCCGCCAAAACTCAGCAGAGCTAATTTTGGACAGAGGGTGTGAAACGGTTTTGGGGTCTCATCCGGAGGCTTTAAGATCTAATTTTTGGGCAGAGAGTACTTCAATATGTTATCTACAATGTTCATGTAGACCACGTTCGGAATAGATCACTAAAAATAGGAGTTTTGGGCAATATAAAAATATATGACAGAAGCATCCCTTGAAGGCTGAAACTCAACAGAGAATTTCAAAGAGGTTTTGATCTATCAAAACTCAATATATCTTGCTCATTCTTGGTGGGTAGATATATATACGTGTTATCTACAACTTTTATGTTTTGACCAAAGTTCAGATCTATGCTAAACTAGGGTTTCCAAGTCAGAAGTGTTGACTGGTTAGAAAATGACACACTTTGGTAAAATTGTAATATCTCGAGTTCTACTTATGGAAATGAGTTGAAACCAATTTTGGATGAAAGATAACACAAAAGGATAAATCTGGACATTAACAACATTCTTAGATCAATTTTTTACATTGAGTTATGGCATTCCAAAGTTATAGGCAGAAACATCTATGTTTTCAAAAATCAAGTCTCTTAGGGTTCAAATCTTCTACTTATGTCATGCCATGTTTTTGTTCTATTTCTTTGCATGCTTGTATTTTAGACATTAATATCAAGGCTCCAGAAGATTTAGAAGTCATCAAACTCAAAGATAACAATATACAACAACATCTCATATCATCCATAAACATAACAGCCCCTATTTTGTTACTACGACGCCTTTTCAGTTTGATTGTGGTTCTCGATTCTTAGAGTGTTTAAAGGGATGTGTTGGGGGATATTTTGAGGGATATTAGACACAAGGTTTAGAGGTTTTACTTACTTGTTTTAGGGCTCATGGGACGGTGGCATGGAAAGTCTTAGTTTTAGAAAAACTCCTCTCTTTGATTTCTCATTCCTTTCTTCCTTTCTTCTTTTCTTCTCCCTCCTTTTTTTCTCAAACTTGTGGAACACCTCAAAAACACTCAAATCTGGTCTCTCTCCTCTCTTGGATGAAAATAATGAAGGGGGGAAGTAATGTTTGGCTTGGTTTATAAAGGGAAAGACTAGGGAACCAAAAATTAAATTTTAAGTCCTTTCTTCTTCCAAATCACATGAGTTCACATGGGTTTGAGTTGACATGGTGCAACTTTTGAGGGAGATACATCAGATTTGGTGGAGGAATTACAGCTAGGGGCTATTTGGGGGACAAAAACCTGACCCCACGTCAATCAAGGGATTTTACATTGGTTTGCGTGCCCTTTTGTACAAGAAAATACATTAAAAGTTAATTTGTTGTATCTTTTTAGTGTCTTTTTCTAATGAGACCTATTATTTTAGTATGTTTATGATAAATATAGTATTCTCATATATTATCATAGTTTCAATAGCAATTTATTAAATAGATGTAGTCTTTTAAGTCAAATTAAGCTATTTCTGTAATATGTGACTTTTTGACTTATTTTATTATGTATGAACTTCAATAATGATTTGTTTGCTTTTTTTGACCTATAACACTATATTATTATGTGTATTACTTGTTTAACAAGTATTGGATCATCATAATACTTAATTTAATATCTTTCTCATCATTTTAAGCTAAAAAGAAAGCAAAAAGTCACTTTTTGGCACTCTTCCCAAGGTGGTCGGCCACTAAGGGGAATTTTTGTTATTTTAGATGTTATTTTATCCTTTACTACTTAATTGTACTTAAATTCTTGATTTAAGGTATCCATGTATCAAAATTTAGATTTTTAAGACTTTTTGTTGTACTATGGGCAAAATGGTCATTTTATCCTATTTATGAAGATTTTTTATTTTTAACTTATTATTTCATGATATTTACTTCATTTATAATGTTAGGAGACTCTCCGGGTGCTAAGGTTTTGTTGCCTGAGTTTTGGATCTTGTTGGGGTTTCCGAGCCGAACTTAGGGTTTTCGAATCGAGTTAGGATTTTGAACCTCATCCGTGCTCTATAGCCTGCAGACTATCCATCGCTAATACTAGGGTTGGAGCAAGGTCGTTACATTACTTCTCCAAAATAGATTTGAGACCAAATTATCATCAGTTGCGAGTCAATGAAGAGGATGTCCAAAAGACAACCTTTCGCACCCATTATGGGCATTTTGAGTTTTAAGTCATGCCATTTGGACTAACTAACGCACCGCCAAAGTTCATGGATCTCATAAACTGTATCTTTTACCCTTATCTCGATAGGTTTGTTGTAGTATTTGTGGATGATATTCTCATTTACTCACCGTCGTAGAAGGCGCATGAAGAGCATATTCGGATTGCTCTACATTTGTTGCGGGGACATTGTTTGTATGCCAAGTATAATAAGTGTGAATTCTGGTTACCCGAGGTTAAGTTTTTGGAGCATGTAGTTTCGGAAGACGGAGTGGTGGTGGATCCTTCTAATATAGAAGCAATAATGAATTGGGAGAGGCCAAAGAGTGTATTTGAGATTCGGAGTTTCTTGGGTTTAGCGGGTTACTATCGGCGATTCGTGAAGGAATTTTTTAGACTTGCAGCACCTATGACACGCCTTAAGCGAAAGGGAATTAAGTTCGTATAAAAAGACAATTATGAGCTCACCTTCCAAACATTGAAGACGAGGTTGACCAGCATGCCTATTTTGATCGTACCGAAGAGAGGACTCATCTATGCCATTTATTGCAATACATCACACGAGAGATTGGGTTGCGTGTTGATGCAACAAGGTAAGGTGATTGCCTATTGGTCGAGACAGATGAAGACTCATGAAAAGAACTATCATACCCATGACTTGGAGCGTGCGGCAATAGTCTTTGCTCTAAAGATCTGGAGGCATTATTTGTATGGAGAACGCTTTGAAGTGTTCTCGAATCATAAGAGCTTGAAGTAGCTAGTGTAGACATCCCAATTTCACCCCGCCGAATCTTAGGCTTATCCGAGTGAGTTCGGTAATGAAAACTAAACGGAATAATGTCTCTGAATGATCGTCGAAAAGCAATCCAAATTCAGTATTCGAACCAAATGATCAAAATTCTCAAACCATGGAACCCACACTATCCAAACCTTGTGCCCGTCCACTTCATTGCTGCGACCGTGACAATAACCTTTTGGAAACCCTAGCAAAGGTCACGGTCGCAACCTTCGAACCTCGTAACTATGCACTTCATTGCCATGACCACCATATGAACATTGTGGAAACCCAAAATCTTTGTGATGGTCGCACACTCCAACCACATGGTCATTACCATCTAAGGTTGCGACCGCAAATGCCAAGGAAAATGACGTGTCCCAGAACGTGTTGGCACCTCATTGGTTGACGTATTCAATATAAGCGTACCTTCAGTACAATTTTGGGGAATGAACTCTGAATACCAGTACTCTGCCAAAGTACTGAGAGAGGAGAGTACGATTTTAGTACGTTGATACTCTGCTGAATTACCGACTCGTACCACTACCCGTTCTACTACCTAAGTACTGGAATAGAACTGCTTCTCGGGCACCTGACAAACGTTTCTTACGATCCACTACTTGATGACTCATTTGGATTATCGCAATTCAGGTATTTTATTGGAACCTCGGCATTTATCTCTCCACATATTCTACCCCCGTGGAGAGGTTGTGTTGGAATTTGATTATAAACTCGTGAATTACATATTCATCCATTAGTTTTGCTATCATTAACTTCAGTTACCTTTATATGATCAATCGTCAATTCTAGTTGATTAAATTGTAAGCATGCTTAATCCTAAGAATGTGATTAATGTTGAGCTACGCATGCTTTCATTATAGTCTTGATTAGAATCGGCTTAATTAGACTCTGTCTCATGTTGTGAACATATCACATACCCACCACCATTGCACTGTTTCTCTAAATTTAGTGAAATGTGCCCAAATTCCTTGCGATCGTTACGTTCTGGCACTGACATGTTCACAGTCGCGATGTTGAACCTTGCGCTCGTGCACTTTCCCTGCGACCGTAACATATGAATGTAACAACCGTAACCTTTTTGCTATTCCAATAGCCTAATTTTGCTATTTTAGTATTCTATTGATAATATAAGATGTCAAGTATGCAATCTGTAGTGTGAATTCTAGCATAATTAAGGCATAAAAACTCTTTAGATTTATTCGTTCTTTGTTTGAAATTATGATTTTCTTGTTATATGTCATTAGCCTAGCTTCTAATATGATTAAAACTTTTTAGTTGATAGTACCTTCTAATTACTGTATGTAGTTTGTACCATGTATCATTTAGTTAGATTTTACATGCCTTAGAATCTAAGATTTCTTTTTATATTTTGTTGGTGTTCTATATACCTATGCTATGTATTTTTACTATTTAATTTTGTACATTCTCTCTTTGCCTCCATTTTTTGTATTTGGATGCATTTGAGAAATATAATTAAGAACCAATGATGATTAATAGAGGCCAACCTCACGGTTGGACGAATGGGGTGCTTAACACCTTCCCTGATTCGTACCCTAGCCCCGAACCCATGTTTTCTCTGGTTAAACATTTTTAAGATCAGTGGTTCCTTCTTGTTTTTCTTGATTTTTCTCAAAAATCAAGTGGCGACTCTATTTTTTAACTAAAAGGGTTTTCAAAACCTTTTGGTTTTCAAAGTATTAAAATATTTTCAACGTAAATCTTGAATTTCCTATTTTTGAACCAAACCCAAAATCCCAGCGCCACACCTAGTTTCGCAGAAGGACTTGAACTTGCGTTAGAGGAGACGGATGGAGTTCTTGAACGATTATGATTTTGACTTACAGTACCATCTGGGTAAGGCCAACGTGATAATCGACGCCCTCAGCCGAAAATCTTTGAGCTCTTTAGGTCATGTTGCCATTAGGGAATGGAGTATGCTCGGGGAGGTCGACAAGTACGACCTATGTCTTGATGAGTCCGACGACTATGTTACCTTGTTCGTGGTGGTTTCTCAACCCACCCTTGTTCACCACGTTGTGGAGGTTCACCAACAGGATGCGAAGAGCCTAATGTTTCGAGAGCGAGCCTTGAGTGGCGAGGAAGCAAAGGAGTGGACTATCCACTCCGATTAGAGTTTGAGATTTGCAGGGAGGATCTTCATGCAAGAGTCATGTTAGGATGACATGCTCCGTGAGTTTCATCACTCTCATCTTGCAGTACATTCGGGTGGCACCAAGATGTATCAAGATATGTGTAAATAGTTTTGATGGAGGGGTATGAAGAAAGATGTCACACTTTTCATTTAACGTTGCCTTACTTGCCAGCAAGTGAAGGTCGAACATCAGAGACTAGCAGGTTTATTGCATCCACTGCCAATGTCAGAGTAGAAGTGGGAGAATATTACATGGATTTTGTTTCAGGACTTCCGAGGTCGCCAGGGGGCATGACGCCGTTTGGGTTGTGATTGATAAGTTGACTAAGTCCATGCACTTCCTTTCTATTCACAAGACGGATTCGTTTGATAAGTTTAGTAGGTTGTATGTGAGCGTGATAGTCAGACTCCACAAAGTGCCAATTTCTGTCGTCTTAGATCGAGACCCCCATTTTACCTAACGCTTTTGGTAGAGTCTACAGTCAGCCATGGGGACAAGCCTACTTCTCAGTACTACCTTCTATCCCTAAACAGATGGCTAGTCAGAGCGCACCATTTAGATACTTGAAGATATGCTACGGGCATGCATTATTGACTTTCGCAAATCATCAGAAGATCATTTACCATTAGTGGAATTCGTCTACAATAACAGTTACCAGTCGAGTATTAAGATAACGCCTTATGAGGCATTGTATGATAAACCTTTTAGGTCACTCGTTTGTTGGGCCGACGTTGGTAAGACGATCGTATTGGGGCCGGAGCTGGTGCGTGAGACCACGTAGAAGATTGTTGCCATTCCGTAGAAGTTTAGTGACCGCTCAAACCCATTAGAAAAGTTACGTAGATATGAGGAGGAGACCGTTAGCATTTGAGGTAGGAGACCATATGTTCTTGAAGGTCTCGCCATAGAAGGGTTTAATGAGGTTTGGGAAGTATGGAAAGTTGTTTCCATGTTTTATCGGGCTGGTTGAGATCATTGAGAGGAACGAAAAGGTAGCCTATCGCCTTGTCTTGCCACCACAGTTATCGTCTGTGCACAACATTTTTCATCTATTCATGTTGTGCAAGTACAAACCGAATCCTTCACACGTTTTGCATTAAACTAAGTTCAGGGTTGAGGATGACATTACCTACAATAAGAGATCGGTGAGGATTCTTAACACTAAAGAACAAGTCTTGTGTGGGAGAACCATTGCTTATGTAAAAGTTTTGTGGCTTCACCATGGGGTTGAAGAAGCTACGTGGAAACGAGAGTTGGAAGTTCATTCGAAGTACCCTGAATTATTTGATTCTTGATTCATCATTAATTTCGGGGATAAAATTTCCTTAGTGGGGGAGGTTGTAGGAACCTGGGCCCCTTTTAATTTGTATTGATTTATTAAACCTTGTGGTGACACTCTTAGTAAAAAAATGGTTAAGTGTTTAATTACGTGAAAGAATTAAACTTTAACCATGGTATTGATGGATGATTATAATTGTATGCTTGTTAATGCATGAAAGCCAGTATTGTGAGTTGCTTGGATGAGTTGTGAGGTATTTTTCCTACAATTCAAACTCTATATAATTTTCTTCTTGGGCTATCACATAGCGTTGACTGCTTGAACAGCTATGGGTCTGCTTGAGCAGACCGTCGACAGAGGCAATTTAAAATCTTAGGCTCGGCTCTTTATTTCTCGTTCTCTTCACCTCTCTCTCACTCTCAAAACTGAAAGCCAAAACCATAGATCCAGATTTGGAGCTCCCTTGAGCTCTCCTACCTTCTTTGAAGATCATCCCTTGCTCACCCCTTTGTTATCAAGCGTTGAAGGATCACTCAAGGCGTCAAAAATTTCTTTTTCACTAATCGATTGGTGTTTCGCTTGGTTGGAGCTTGCTAAAGGCTTGATTCTTGTGGTATAATCATCCAAGAGGTAGAATCTATGACTATAGTTGAATGATCCATGGATATGAGTTGTATATCTATGTTTATCTATATAAAGACATGAAAATCTATGTTTTTTGAACCCTAGATTAAGATTTGGTGTTAAAGAATTCTAAATCTTGTGCTTGGGGATGATTTAAGATAAATCTATCATGTCGTTATTGTTAGAAATTAATGGATTGAAAAATAATGAGTTACAGGTTTGGAGTAGGTTAACTCTTTGAGAAGTTGGGGCTTTTGGGTTAATGAATTTAAATGATTAAATTAACTCATTTTTTGGCAAATTAGTGATGGTATTACCCTATTTGTGCATAAATTCTATGAACGTTGATGAAATGGAAAATCATGAGTTGATAAATTGGGAGTTTTGAACAAACCATGTGAATTCTTGTGAAATGTAAGAACCATAAGGGGTTTATTGGGTTTTGATCTAATTTAACCCGAGTATGTTAAACATATGAAGTTAAAGATGTTAACCCTATGTGTGTTGGGTGTTGACTAGAAAAAGCATGTTTGGGTTGGACTCATGTTTGAAATTTTGAAGATGGTAAAATAAAAAGAACCGATTTTGAATCCCAAGATTGTTTAAGTTGGGCTTGATTAGCTCCTCAGTGAAAGACCAAAAAACTACGCAGATTGGGTGACCTATCCATCGGCTAATAACCGAGAATGAAAAATCCCATTTACTGACTGATTTGCACTAATTAATTTTCTTAAATAAACTAAACGTTGTAAATAAGCTTAAATCAAACAATCACACGAGCAAAAAATAAAATAATCACAATCACACAAAAGAAGACAATTTTTACGTGGAAAAACCCAAACCGGGTAAAAACCACGAGACCACTCCGGGTCTAGAAAATCAAATACTATAAAATTATTGGTTACAAGAGAATCTTACAAACCGACGTTGCACCCACAACCAATTGTTTGAAAGCCTACTCCTGTCGAATCCACGTACACCAACTCTTGTGCTTGATCGCCGTTGGAACCCACCACCGGACTTCAGTGCTGACGGACTCCTCCACTAGACTTCAACACTTGAGAATCCTCTCAAGTGACTCCACAAATCCAAACTAATTGTTGAAGCTTTGATTGACTTGATGATTGGCTTAATTGAGTGAAAGCTAAAGAATCATCAAGATATAGACTAGCTTGAAAAAATAATGAACAATCTCATAGGCTCTCTGTGGCTACTAGGTCATCATAAAATAATAGGAGGCACCCATAATAAGAAGCCCTAGCTGCCTATTTATATTAAACTACCAAACTCTAGCTGCTGCTGCTTTAAAATCTGTCTCGCCACACAGGACCGATCAATCGGTCTTCTGACTAATCGATCGGTCTCAACAAACTCGCAGTATTTTGTTGCAGAACTGAAGAAATCGAGAGCTATTGAAGACCGCTCGTTGGACCGATCGATCGGTTTATCGAGCGGTCTGACACTGCGTGCAGCTTTTTGCCTTTTTTTTGCTCATTGTCCATTGCGCTGCAATATCAAACCATAACTCCAAAAGAACAAGTGTTAAAATATCAACAAATAAAATAAATAATATAAATAAACATTTGTTACAGATTTGCTAAACTAAAAATGAATTAGACCGAGACCAAAAATCGTAACAATCTCCCCCTTTGGCAATTCTGTGACAAAACCCAACAAGCCAACTAATTCAATTAAACAAGCTAACAAAACGAAACAAGCAAAAACTTTTACTCAAAATACTCCCCCTCAAACTTAACTTAAACTAAAACTATTCACAAAAAAAAAAATTACTCCCCCTCAAACTTAACACTCTCCCCCTTTTGTCACGAATTGACAACCAAAATAAAAAAAACAAAAAAATCTTTTTGAGTAGAAAACAAGATTAAAGAACAAGTATGAGTTCCAAACATATTTGCATTCACTTAAAACCATAAAATCTAATTAGAGTGATTAAAACACACAGAATCCAAGATACCCTATATTCATATATGAACGAACACAATCAGAGTAGATTCTATATGAAGAAGTGTGTGTGTGACTTAAAAAATTTTCAGACACAAAGATCAAATCCTACCTGTGATCTATAAGGCCGAGTCACATTTATATATCAGAAATCAAGAATGTCACAAAGTCAAACCAACTTTGACCCAATTTACTTTAGACTAACTCCCCCTTAACCATAGACCGCAAACATTTTCTTTCTATATCTCTTTTGATAAATGCTTTTATAGGCGGCTTTCACACTAGTTCGAATGAAAAGGCAAGATTCGCATAGGTAGCCATTTTCTAAGCAAATAGTGGCACAAATTCAAGGTGGCTACATACTAGTACGTACGAAAAGACAAGATCCGCATAGGTAGCCATTTTCTCAAGCCAAACATACTGAACTAAAAGAATGAGGGAGTGTAAACATTCAGATCAAGTGGGTCGCCACTACGTGATCATTTTGTGAAATCTTTAGACAACTGAAAGATAAAAGAGACCCATTGATATATATAATCCCAAGTGCGAAAAATTCCTGCATCTATCAATGTTCAAGTGGTGTACAAAATAAACTCATCTCTAAAAGTATTCTATCCACTATAAACTAGATTACCCAAAAGAAAAAAATGTGGTAGTTAATCTCAAATCCTAAATTATGGGGATTCGGCCAAATGAAATAATGTACAGAAAATGTACTCAACCCTTAATAAAGTCCCCCACAGTTTTTTTTTTAACGACAAAAAAAACAAAAAAAAAACTCAAACACACAAAATAATAAACAAGAAAATCCAAAACAGACTAGGAACTACGACTAGCAAGAAAGCTATCTAGATCACTCTTTCTTAGCTAAACTTTCTTGATTTTCAAAGGCACAGGTTTTGGGTTAGAAATCCAATTCTTTCTAGGTTGGTATGGCATGTCATATCTGAATCTACTTTGGTCAATCAACCTAGTGCAGTGAGGTCTGATGTGTCCCTTTATACCACAATCATGACAAATAGGCAAAAATAAAGTATTCCTATTCAAATTCATGCAAGTTAGACGTATATGACCAATATTTCTGCAATGGTGACAAGTAGAAACAAATTTAACCTTTCTTACCTCACCATGTAAAATGGTGGTTCTACTTGTCTGATTCTTCTACTTTCCATTTGCTTTGGCTGAAAAATTTACAGATAATCTTTTTGAGCTTATGCCACTTTCTGCTTTCACAAATTTTGGAACAGACTTAGGTAAAATTGGCTTGCCAATTTTTTTCTTTTCTTTGTACGGTTTGCTTGATGAAGCACCAGTGAATCCAAGCCCACACCTATCAGTCACTGCCTTTTGTGACCCAAGCATGTCATCCAAAACTATAGTGCCTGAATTCAATTTCTTGAAAGTAAATTGAGCATTTAACAGATCTTTTTCAAATTTAATCAATTTTAATTCAAGATCAATTTTTAACTCAACACAAGCATGCAACTCTTTTTCAAGAAATTCAATCCTGGTTTGTCTAGTTTGACACAATTCAGAAAAGTTATTATTTTTTTTTTCACATTTTGCAAGTTTTTCACACAAAATCTCCATGTCTGATTTTAATTTCACAACTATGTCTTGAGCTTCAGTTAGCTCTTGTTTGACACCTTCTTTCTTTTTTTCACAGTTTATATTTTTTAACCAGGTTCGCATTTTGTTTGGTCAACTTGAAACACTCTCTATAAAGTTTATTATAAGCTTGTTGAAAAGTTTCATCATTCTCACTTTCATCAACATTATTAATCTCCTCATTTTTAGAATCTTTAGACTTTTCACTTTCAGACTCAACAGATTTCTCATGAACAGAAGCAATAAAAGCAGTAACCTTATCATCATCATAATCAGGTTCCTTCTCATCACTCGTGTCAGGTTCACCGTCATCATCCTAAGTGACTATGAATCCTTTCTGTTTCTTTCTAAGAAAATTTGGGTATTCTTTAGCCATATCACTTAATTTTGCGTAAAAATTGTCAAATTTTTCATCGTCTTTCATACGTAGAGTTTCAAAATTTGTTGTGAGACGTTGAAGTTTTGAGATTTTTACGGTATCAATCCCTTCATAAGTGATTTGAAGAATATCTCATGCTTCTTTAGCCAAGTCACACGTACTAATTCTACAAAACTCATCTTATGTGACTCCACTAAAGATAGCATTTATAGCTTTGCTATTCCAGTCTGCATCCTCAAAATTAGCTCTGTCCCATTTAGTCACAAGCTTAGGGACGATTTCTCCATCAACAATACTGGTGGGAGGCTTGTAACCCTTAACAACAGAAAGCCAAACTCTTTCATCAATAGATTTCAAAAAGGCTCTCACCCTAACTTTTCAAAATGGGTAATTATGGCCGTCAAGAAGAAGTGGTTTATCGGTCGAAGCGCCTTCTCAAAGAAAATTCATTTATTGCAAATCAATCAATGGATCACACCAAAAAAATTTCAAAAAAAAATTTGTGACCTGCTCTGATACCAATTGAAAAATCCTATTTACCGACTGATTTGCGCTAATTAATTTTCTTAAATAAGCTTAAATCAAACAATCACACGAGCAAAAAACAAAATAATCACAATCACACACGAGAAGACAATTTTTACATGGAAAAACCCAAATCGGATAAAAATCACGAGACCACTCCGGGTCCAAAAAATCAAACACTATAAAATCGTTGATTACAAGAGAATCTTACAAACCGACGTTGCACCCACAACCAATTGTTTGAAAGCCTACTCCTGTCGAATCCACGTACACCAACTCTTGTGCTTAATCGTCGTTGGAACCCACCATCAGACTTCAATGCTGACGGACTCTACCAGAGTTCAACACTTGAGAATCCTCTCAAGTGACTCTCCAAATCCAAACTGATTGTTGAAGCTTTGATTGACTTGATGATTGGCTTAATTGAGTGGAAGCTAAAGAATCATCAAGATATAGACTAGCTTGTGAAAATAATGAACAATCTCATAGGCTCTCTATGGTGGCTAGGTCTTCATAAAATAATAGGAGGCACCCATAATAAGAAGCCCTAGCTGCCTATTTATATTAAACTA
>JAULJZ010035536.1:0-14835 GCA_032270985.1 Heliamphora pulchella
GAAAGCGAGAGAGAGAGAGAGAGAGAGAGAGAGAGAGAGAAAATAGGGCAGAGGGAGAGAGAAGGGAGAGAGAGCAGAAAGAGAGAGAGGGAGACAGAATAGAGAGAGGGACAGAAAGGGGGGAGAGAGACATTGAATAGCAGAGACCGGCGGCAAAGGGGTGAAGCGGTATCAGTGGTGAAAGCTGGTGGTGACCGGAGTGGCGCCAGTGGGAAGTGGTTGGTGGCAGGGTATACGGCGGCGTGAGGGAATTCGGTTCGTGAGAAGCTTCTTAGCTTCAGTGGGTATGAGAGGCTTAGGGGTTGAGAGAAGCTTATGGCTTCTATTTGCAGGCTCAGAGGTTTTGAGAGAGAGGCTTACGGTTCTCAGCTTCTCAGAAGCTTATGCGCAATAACGGAGGCTCGGGATAATATATATAGGCGTGGCCACGAGGACAGCTGTCCTTACACATGTTTGGGCCGTTTTGTTTGGCAGCCAAGTGTACGGCTCTCAAAATTTTATACCACCTAATATTTTTGATGTAAAATTTTTAATTTAAAAAAATATAAAAATTTTGGTATAAGTTTTTAATATATTTTTATAAATTATGGTATGGTTAATTATTCGTTAATGTTTTTTATCTACTTAATATTTTTTTATTGTGATTTTTCGATTACTACTATGTACAATAGCTGTAAAATTTTAAACTCAGAAAATTTTTAAAAATTTAAGATAAGCTTTTAATGTTATTTTATCTTTTGTCATGGAGTCAGATTTTGCAAGAAAATTTTCTAACTAATTGTTTTTGTCTCAATTCTTTAAAGCTTTACTAGATGTAGATTTTTGGACTTAAATTTTAAACATAAGATTTTGTAAAAAAAATTTTGGGTCTATAATTAATTACTTTTATTATTCATTATTCTTATTTTTAAAAGTCAGGGTGTCACATCTAGACTTTAAAGTTGTTAGAAGGTTCTACATGTAATCTTGTGCATTGTTACCGTTTTATATTCATGAAAAGGTGTTTCATGTTCTCGGAAAAGCAGGTTTTTGGTTTAAAAATATTTTTTCGTCGTTTCGATTGGATAAAAAGGGTGTTGGATGTTATTTTCAAGGCCTTTGGTCGTGGGCTTGGACGTGTGTGAATTCATGGGTGTTTAATGGAAGCTTCAAGACTTCGTTTGGGTTTAAAAATGGTCGATCCGTTGCCTAAAAATATTTTCTGGGCTGGTTCAGTCGACTGAATTCATGGGGTCAGTCGACTGGATCATAGTTTGGTGGGTTCAGTTGACTGAACTCATGGGGTCAGTCCACTGGATCATAGTTTGGTGGGTTCAGTCGACTGAACCGTGTGTTTGGCGTTTTGTGCTTTTTCAGTGTGTTTTTCAATCGACTGAAGGGTGGGTCTAGTCGATTGGACTTGGGCTGATAGGTGAAAATGTTTGAAAAACGTGTTTCTTTGAGGTTTGGAGCTAGCCCTTGGGGTTGAGTCTCAGCTTTTAAAAGGTTTTGGTGGACATCATGTTTTTACATGCTTATAGATCTCCGTGTTGATAGATTGGATCTCTTTTTATACATGTGTTGTATAACTGCTTGTGCATTTTTAAATGTTGTCCATAGATATACCGTGACAGTGGGTGTGTTGAGTTGGGCTTCCATTGCTCCACGGTGAAAGTCCGAAAACGTGCGTAGAGTAGGTCCCTACGTGCCTTGGGGTTAATCCCTATAAACGAGGTTGGTGGGTGCTTAGTGCCCTCGGGTTGTGAACCCGTAAACTAAGTGGTTGATGGGTGCTTAGGGCCCTCGAGTTGTGAACCTGTAAACTAAGTCGGTTGCCTTCGTGAATGGCGTTGCTTACATTGTTGTGACTCCGTATATAACTTGTCATTACCGAGCAGGTTTTAAGTGGTGACTAGGGTAATGGACAAGAGTCTATAGTTGTTACCTTTGTCTGTGTGGTAGAGTCGGTACATAGAATTTTATTTTATCTTATTTTCTCCTCGGCTGTATGACCCAAGTGGAGAATGCCGTGTTTACTATTTTCCCTTAACTGTGGCATGATATCTGTCAGGATGATATGTATAGTTTCAAAGATGAAAGTGGTGATTTTTAGATGGAAAACTTAAGATTTTTGTGGGAAAAACCTTTTTAGCTTTGTGGTCGAGTTAGCTCCCATCATATGATTGCATGGCTTGTTTTACAGCTTTACTGGTTTTTTCCTATTGGGCTTCGGCTCAGGTATGGGATATTGCTGTAAAACCTTTTTAGGTGAACGTGAGGAGTTGACATAGATGATCGTGGTGACGGAAGACTAGATGTAGCTTCTCCTGTTTTGAGACATGTACTTTTACATGTGATGTATGTTCTAGAATGCGAGTTTTGTACGCCTTGAGGCGATATACCTATTCATATATGAGAATGCATGTTTACTGTTTATGAGAGCTGAACTTTGAAAAATCTTTTATCCAAATGTAGTATATTTTTGAGTTGATGGTGTTCCAACTTCAAATTTTATTTTCATAAACGTTGTTTTGGTGGGTTTTCGCGTGACCCTGGTATTTGGGGCGAGACTAAGGGCCTCCAAATTGGAGATAGTTGAGGCTTCCTTGAAGAGGCGAATGAGGGAGAAGGAAGGGGAGCTGGCTGCTGCCAAGGCTGAAGTCGAGAAGGTTGAAGCCGAGAAGAGGAAGGCCAAAGAAGAGGCTGAAAAAGCCTATGCTGAAGGGGTAGCTGAGGCCGTCGAGAATTGCAAGGCCCAAATCCCCCAACTGCAGGACATAACTTATGCAGCGGCTTGGGAAGATGCCTTGAAAGCTACTGGGTGGAGTCCTCCTCTTCACTATTCTCTAAAGTCCCTCTCCTGAGCAAACGGGTGGAGGAAGAAGAAGGAGATGAAGTGGTAGAGGTGGAGGGAACCTCAACCACTGTTGTTGCCCAAGACCTCCCCCCCACGCATCCGAACAAGCTCTTCCTTTTACAGCTGAGGAGGCGAGCACCCCCGTGCAAACCACCGAGCAATTTCTTATGGATCCATAGGTTCTTTTTTTTTTTTTCCTATTTTGTAAGGCCTCTGTGCCTAAGTTATTTTGCTTTCTTTTCCCTTGTTGGTTATACTGCCCCTTCCTTTTTGTTATGCTTATAGCTTCGAGGGTTCTAGCCCCTCGTTATTTAATGAAGACTTCCCTTTGAGTATTGCTTTGTATTGATGTCTTTTAGGCTTAACCATTTTTAGGCTAAGTCTTCTCTTCCCAAGTATGGGATTGTCTTCTATAGTCGAGGCTAGTTTAGTTCGGATATACTTTGAACTTAACCTTTTTAGATTGATTCTTTCTAAGTATGGGATTAACTTACATACTCGGGACTTCATTAGTTCAGATGGTCTTCGAACTTAGCTTTTTTAGGTTGATTCTTCCCAAGTATGGGATTAACTTCCATATTAGGGACTAATTTAGTTCAAAGTATGCTGATTCTTTCCAAGTATGGGATTAACTTCCATACTAGGGGCTAATTTAGTTCGGATATACTTCGAACTTGGCCTTTTTAGGTTGATTTTTTTCAAGTATGGAATTAACTTCCATACTAGGGGTTAATTTACTTCGGATATACTTCGAACATGGCCTTTTTAGGCTGATTCTTCCCAAGTATGGGATTAACTTCCATACTTGGGGCTTTATTAGTTCGGATGGTCTTCGAACTTATTAGTTGGAGGATATATAGGCAGGTGCAGGTTAGGCAGGTGCTCCCCAAGTTTTTGTGAATGAAATTTGTTTAATAAAAACTTTAATTGAAACGAGTGCTTGGAAAAGAAGAATTCTGTGCCGAACAGCGGCATTTTATTGTGAAAATAAAAAATTACAAAAAACTGAAAGATTAAAAATAAAATTTACGCAAGTTATTTGCGTTCCATGGCCTGGGTACAGCCCTACCCTGCATATCTTCTAAGTTGTAAGCTCCGGAGCCTGCCTTAGAAGTGACCCTATATGGATCTTCCCAGTTCGGGTGCTTCCACATGAACTGGGTCTTTCGTATGACCGAGAACTTTTCTTAAGACTAGATCTCCTTCGTAGAACTCACGGTGTTTGACCCTTTTATTATATCCTTTAGCCAAGGTTTGCTGGTAAGTTTTCAATTTAATGGTTGCCACTGCTCTTCGTTATTCGACTAGGTCTAGGTCTATGGCCAATGCTCGCGCATTTATTTCAGAAATTCTGACTTCTGTTCGGACTGTTGGCAATCCGACCACCAAGGGTATAACTGTCTCTACCCCATTGGCTAGGGAAAAGAGGGTTTCACCTGTGGACCTTCTCCGGGTTGCTTGGTATGTCCATAAGACTAAGGGGAGTTCTTTGACCAATCTTCCTTTGGCAGCGTCCAATATCTTCTAGAGCCCATCAATGATGGTTTTGTTCGTGACTTCTGCCTGCCCATTACTCTGTGGGTATGCTGGGCTAGAAAAGTAATTCTTGATGCCCAGACCTGAGCAGAAGTTCTTGAATACCGAACTGTCGAACTGAATCTCGTTGTCAGAAATGATTGCTCGAAAAATGCCAAACCTAGTAACAATATTCTTCTATGTGAACCTTTTAACATTTACATCTCCAATCTTAACCAATATTCTTGTAAAATAATATGTAGCTACAAGTAAGTATTTTCTGTTACTTGTGACTCTTGGAAAGGGACCCAT
Source organism: Heliamphora pulchella (assembly GCA_032270985.1). Lineage (NCBI taxonomy): Eukaryota > Viridiplantae > Streptophyta > Magnoliopsida > Ericales > Sarraceniaceae > Heliamphora > Heliamphora pulchella. The sequence continues at coordinate 4,664 of JAULJZ010035536.1, forward strand.
TATATCATACCCCTACTGAGCAAAGGGCCAATGGATAGTCAATGGTGAGAGGTCCTTAGCTTGGATATGTATATTCGGACTGAACCTTTAACACTTTTTGTATTTTTGGATGTATTGCTCTGCATCTTTCTACATATAGATCCACCAATAGTCCTGAGAAATTGCTCGGTGGGCTAAGGATCCCCCACCTATGTGGCTGCCACAAATCCTTCCGTATATTTTGAAAAGAAGATCCTGAATTTTGTTCGGGTGAACACAAAATAGGTAGGGCTCTGTGAAGAATTTCTTGTAAAGATCTCCCGAACTAAAGACCCATAACCTAGTCGCCTTTCTCCTTTTCATCCGAGCTTCCTTTTGATCGGATGGAAGCTTGTTCTTGATAAGGTAATCTCTTATGGGATCCATCTAACTTGGACCTATCTCCAAACAGCAGACCTGCTTCTCTTCCGGGGTAATTGTGCTTGGCTGTTGAAGGATTTTCACGAAGATCGCCTTTTTTTCTTAGAACTTACAACTGATGCAAGGCATGCCAAAGAATTTGCATGGTTGTTCTCTTTGAACGAGAGCTGGATGATCTCGTAGTACGGAATGTCCTTGGCTAGTTGCTACATAAGCCGAACATATGCCTGCATTATGTCATCTCTGGCTGCGTATTCTTCCTTAAACTAGTTTACAACCAGTTGTGCATCACAAAAGATCTTGACTTTCTAGGCTTTTAATTCCTTGATATCCCAAAGTTTGGCTAACTTGGCTTCATATTTGGCTTTGTTGTTCGTGGCTTAAAAATTAAGACGAATTGCCTTCTCTATAAGGACTCCGTTAGGGCTATAGAGCATGATTCTTGCCCCTGTGCCTTTACTACATGACGAACCATCCACGTATAATTTTCATCTGGTACCTGGCTCTATTTTTCCTTGAGTGATTTGCTCGGTGCCCCAATGTCATCCAAACACTCTTCTTGGCTGAATTCGGCAATGAAGTTGGCCAAGACCTGGCCCTTTATGGCTGTCCTTGGGCAGAATGTGATATCATGCTCCCCAAGCTCTACAGCCCATCTCGCGGCCCTTCTTGTGAAATTTACTTTTCGAAACAAGGCTTGGAGAGGGTATTTGGTGATTACTTTGATTAGATGAGCTCTGAAGTAGTGGATCAGCTTTCGTGACGTGATAATAAAGGCCAAGGCCAGTTTCTCCAATGGCGGATATCTTGTTTTTGGATCAAGAAGCACCTTACTCACATAGTAAATTGGCCTTTGGACTTTGTCCTCCACCCTCAAAAGAACAACACTGATAACTCAAATTGATACTGCAAGGTATAAAAGTAGTGTTTCGGCACTGTTCGACACTATTAGTAACAGTGAGGAGGAAAAATAGTGTTTTAGCTCAGTAAGGACTTTCTCACTTTCTTCATCCCAAATGAACTGCTTTGCCCTCATTGCCTTGAAGAATGGATAACACCGATCAGATGCTTAACTTATGAACCGGTTGAGTGCTGCAGCCATCCCAGTTAACTTCTGGACCTCTTTCAGATTCTATGGAATCTTTAGGTTCTGGATAGCCGATATTTGTTCGGGGTTTAACTCTATTCCCTTGTGAGTCACTAAGAAGCCTAAGAACTTTTCAAAGTTTACTCCAAATGCACACTTAAAAGCGTTGAGCCTAAGTCCGCAAGCTTTGAGGATTTCGAAGGTCTTTCTCAGGTTGTTTAGGTGTTTGCTCGGGAGTTTAGTTTTTACCACCATGTTGTCGATGTAAACCTGCATGGTTTTGCCGATTAAATCTCCGAACATCTTGGTGGTAAGCCTTTGAAAAGTAGTTCCTATATTCTTGAGTCCGAACAGCATTATCCTATAGCAGTATATACCTCGAGGAGTAATGAAGGCTATCTTTTTCATGTCATGGGGTACATGGCTATCTGATGGTATCCCCTGTATGCATCCAAGAAACTCATTCTCTTATACCCTGTTGTTGAGTCGATGAGCTGTTCTATTCGGGGTAAAGAGAAACAGTCTTTGGGGCAGGCTTTGTTTAGGTCGGTGAAGTCAACACATACTTGCCATTTTTCGTCCTTCTTCTTGACCACTACTGTGTTTGCCAATCAGGTCGGATAATGAATTTCTTTGATTACTTCTTCTTCTTTTAGTCGTTGAACCTCTTTTACTATTGCTTCTGCATGATGCGGGGTAAACTTCTCGGACTTCTGCATTATTGGCTTCCTTTAGGGATCCACGTTTAATCGATGACTGATTACTTTAGGATCTATTCTTGGCATCTCGTAGGGCGTCCATGAAAAAATCTCCTTATTTTCTTTTAAGAATTCTATCAATTTAGCTTCTTCTTGTTCGGTTATGCTTGTCCCGAGAAAGAAGAATTGATCTGAATCCTCCAGGGATATACAGAACCTCTTCAGGTCTTCAACCGACTTTTCTTCTACTGATCGGCTGTAATCATAGATTGTAGGACCATCATCCACCTCTATGATTTTCACCTCAGGATACTGTTCTTGGTTCTTTATTGTGGCTAAAAAGCATTGCCTCACAGTATGATGATCCCCTTTAATCTCAACTTCCTCCCCTGCCATATGAAACTTAAGGGTTTGGTGGTAAGTCGAGGGGACAGCTCCCAAACTATGTATCCAAGTTCTGCCTACAATAGCATAGTAAGTAGAAGATTGATTGACAACCAGGAATTCAGTGTTTACCGTTACAGGCCTTACTTTTACTAGTACATTTATTCTTTCTACTAGCCACACAGGGTCTTGTGCCGATGTTGATCAGTGGGGTCATGCACCTCTTGAGTGCTGAGTCCTTTAGCCCTAACTTCTGGAAAAAGGCTGTAGTATATGATGTCAACCGAACTTTCCTAGTCCACTAATATCCTCATTACCTCGTAGTTAGCGATGCATAAAGTCAATACTAAGGCACCATTTTGGGGGTGCTGCACTCCCATGAGGTCATCGTTTGAGAAACTAATCCCCTGCACCTGGTTTTGGCTAAAGATTTCCTCTATTTCTTGACATTTTCCCTCATCCACTTTCATTGTGTGGGCCAAGGTTCTAGCTTGATGCCAAATAACGGATTGGGTAATTGGCTCAGTAGTGCTCATCTTTACCATCCCAAGAGGAGCATCTTTTTGTTCGGGCCTTTGGTTTGGCATTTGGGTTCTTTTTTCTCGAGCAATTTTTTCAGTGTCAATGAATTCCAGGAGGTGCCCTACTTAGACCAAATCCTCCATGTGTTTTTTGAACGTTCGGCATTCCCCAATTAGGTGGCTGTGATCTCGGGGTTAGTGACACTTTTGCTTCTAATCTCGTCTGTTCGAATCCCCGATCAACTTTGGCAGCCATTGAAAATAGGGCTTATCTTTTATCTGGTCCAAGAGTTTGTGCAGAGGTTCTTTGAACATTGTTTGTAGGGCTTGGTAGGCTGTTGACTCTTTTGTCTCATGGGACTCCTTCTTGGATCTTAGGTCTTTTCGTCCTTTATCTTTCCTCTCGAGCTGTTTGACTGATGCGACACTTTGTTCGGCTTGGCTTATATCTTCCTCAACCTTTGCATGTTGCTCGATTTTTACCATTAATTCAGACATAGTGAATACGGTTTTCTTGGTGAGGGATTGTCTCAAACGGCTTTGTGAAGGTAGCCCTATTTTGAAGGATGCCACAGCTAGCTGCTCGCTGCAATCTTCTATCTCGTTATATGCTTCCCAGTAACGTCGAGCATATTCCTGAATTGTTTTGTCCTCATTCTTTCGTAGGGCAAGCATCGTGTCAAAGCTCTTCGGCTGTCTGCTGTTGGTAATGAATCGAGCAGTGAAAGATTCAACCAGTTGCTGCCAATTGACTATGGAACGGGGTGGTAGCTTATGGAACAAACTAAGGGCTGTTTCTCTTAAACTGGATGGGAACATACGGCACATGAGTGCATCGTTCCCACTCTAGAGTGCCATTACTTATCTGTATTACCAAATATGGCTGACTGGATCTATCTTTTCATCATACATCTCAAACTTTGGCGGGGAAAACTTACGTGGTGGATCTATATTCTCAATGACCTCGGCTAATGGTGATACCGAGATCTGCTCAAGGGCCCTCCTTGCTACATCTTGAGTTGTTCGTCCACCACCTTGCTGCATTCTGGAATCTATTCTTTTTTCTAACCACAATCGGAGGTCTTGGTTTGGATCTAATTTGGCCCGAGCTACCCTTTGGGGGCTTGGCTGAGTAGACTCAGCTCCAATGGTATCAGTTCGCCTAGAACTTCTTAAGCTCTCCTTAGGTGCCTTACGCCTCTATATTTGAGGGTGACTCAGGTTATAGGATTCTGAGCTTTGTTCAGTTTCTTATAGTTTGGGACTTTTTCTTTGCCTTACGCGTGGATCTCTCTGAGTTTTTTGCATTTGGATCCTTCACCTGAGTTTCTCTATTTCTCTGTCGCGTTGTTCTATTCTTTTCTCGAGATTGTTGATGATCCTATCTCGTCTTGCTAATCTCTCCTCTAATCTCCCTCTTTCCCTTGAAGATGGAGGAGATGGACGTTCTCCTCTAGAACTAATGGTAGAGTAACGTAATCGCCTCCCATTATGTGAGGCATCGTCCCTTCGTCTTCGAATCTCCGACGGGACCCTGGGGACCCTTGGTCGCTCTGGAATAATTGGTATGGACCTTTGAGCGATGCCTTCTTACCCTCCTGTATGGCTTCCGGTGAATCCAGTAGGAGTTTGTCTTATGGTTCTGTTAGTTCAAGATCGTCGTTTCCACAAACGGTGCCAAATTGTGCGCGTTGTAAATTGGATTGCACAACCAGAACCAATCGGATTGGTTCAAATACGATGATCCCAAATAGAGTATGAGTCGAACTCTCAGTTGCTGAACTCACTGGAGGCTATTAGTGCTGTTGTCGAACTCTTGCAAGACAAAGAACACCCTTAATGCTTTCTAACCTGGTTTGACCGGGAAGCACTCCGACGTTCAAGTTAGATTTCTCTATGAGAGGTTTCTAATCAAGAATTTGAGTTGGAGTTGCATACCTGAGCGTATGGAATGCCTTCCTTCATATAGGGGTCGAAAACCAGAGAGCCTGAGTCATCTTGGGACTCTGCCTCTTATTCTTAATCTCTAGCCTACCAGAGATTATGTATTATCCTAAAGCAATTCTTATTGCTTTAGGATGCCTTGATTTTGCACTCCCGAACTGCTGTACCGAGGATAGGATCTTCATGAGTTATCCATTTATTTGGGACTGATTTAGTTTTAAGTATTATAGGCTGCCCCTTTCTGGAGTGGCCCGAACTCATCATGGGTCGACCCTTTGAGGCACGTTTGATCCTATTTGCTTTGGGCTTGGCTTCAAGCCCGTAGTTTTATCTGCCCTCAGAAACAGATATGTTATTTGAAAAAAAAAAGATGTAGATGGTGATTGATGCAAAAGGAATAAGGAACAAGGCATTTTCATATTATAAAGAGGAATAGCAAATGAGGGGACAAGTACAAGGCTAGCAGAAATAACAAATTCATTTGGAATTTTTTTTTTTTTGAAAGCACAGATATAAGGATGACTGAGATTGCCCATAGAATAGGCTATTTCAAGACCTCTCCATCTAAAGGAGACATGTTAACGATGAGTTGCCTCCATGATTGTGCAAGATACAGAACAAGTTGACTTGTTCTTTAACTTGTCTAGAGACAAATAAAATGAAGTGGGCTTGCATGCTTCAGTTTTCATTTCAAGTAATTATGATGTTTTGATATTTTCAAAATTTGGTTTCATGAACTGGAATATGGTCATAGTGTCCTGGGGAACTAAAATTGTGCTACTTTTTGTATGAAAATAGGGATTTCACATATGGACTGCCACTATTTGAATGGGCCTATGATGTTGTAACTTGTAACCACTGCAACCTTCACAAAATGCCAAACACAATGCCATATCTTTGGATGTATTGGCTAATGAATGTTGTTCTAATACTAAAATTTTCTAAGCAATTATGATAATCTCCAATCCATATTTACAATCTACTATCCAACATCCAACAAACATGATATAGGACTAGTCTCATCATTAATATCCCACTATCATATAATAATAATAATAATAATAATAATTCACCACTATAGTAATCCCACGTTCAATCTCACTTCCTGACTAATTCCACCAAAGCTACAATGCTAATTAAATCAGGCTATAAAGCAATCTAGGAATGCCTTTGGACATTTTCATTTTGCAAATATCTTTGCTTCTGAAGTTGCTGAATTTATATGAATCAATTATTGTTATCATGTGGAACTTATACTGATGAATCAATACAAAATACAAAATCGAACTTCTATTTTTGCGATGAAAGTCATTTTTCATATTAGCAAGGCTCGGTACAACACGCAATGCATGCGCAATCTGACTTATTGCAAATGATAAGAGCCTTTTACTGTCAAAATCGCAAAACTACTATATATATATATATATATATATATATATATATGTGTGTGTGTGTGTGTGTATATAACGCTGAAATTTAAATACAAATTTTGAAATTTAAAATTATTTATTCAATTACTTTAACGTTAGAACTATTCGAATGGTGAATGAGAAGTTAAAGGTTATTATAGGTAAAACAGAAATCCCAGCTACAAAAATAAAGAGAACCCCAAATCGGTGTACTCCCACAATAATAACTATATTTGTGGTAAGCGTAATGTGCATGCAATATTTTAATTTTAATTTGATAATTTAGGTAATTTGAGAAACAAAAAAATAAGAAAGTAGTATTTTTAAAAATTTACATAAGAATTAAGTTATACAAAAATTATAAGGTTACATAGAGAGTGAAAAGTTATATGTGTTGGGACAAACTGCCAAGATTCCAAGATTATATCTATAATTTTAGTTAAAAAAAATATCTAGACGGACAAAAACCAAAACATGTTCCAAATTAAACTTTTGATATTGAACGATCAAAATAAAATATGGTAATACTCTCAAAATTAGTTTTAAGACTATACCTTTCGAAATTTGGTTGGATAATTTCGCTTGCTACAACAATTTCTAGCCAAACATTCGCTGCAATTTTTGACTTCTAGTCAAATTTTTAACACAAGTCTTCAGCTGTATTCTCGAATGCAAAATACTAACAAAGTGTGGGTTTTGATCGATTGTGTTCATCAAACCCTTCTTGATTAGATTCAGGATGTTCAGATAACGTGGAAACCCTAACCACCTAATCACTGACTTAATAATATGAAATCCCGTGTTAGGTTTTATAACAACAGATAAATATGTTACAACATGGACCAGTTGAGTAAATATGACTTGAGCTTCCAATGTAATTACGAAACCCAGCTCAATATTTCAAAAAAATATTAACTATAATTCATTTCAGTAAATAATTATAATTGCATTCTCAGTCATATTATTAAAATCGAATATTCGAGTTTCAGTTATTAAATACTTATTTATTCTCCTCACGTTAAGAATTCTCGATGTTCGCCGATTAAATTAAATTACTGACAATTATATTTAATCAGTTTCTTAAATAAATTTCTTAAAACTTTTCGCTTAATTTATTTGACTGTCGAATTAAAAAAATTTACTTGTAGGATTTAGCTCGGTCAAAACTTATAAGTTTTTTTAAGGAAGTATTATCAATCCCGATTATTTGGGATATGAATTCCGTCAATAATTAATATCCACCATATACTTAATATCGTTATCCAACTCACCGGGATTATTAACTCATACAAGATCGCACCTTCTAATGAATCAAAATTACGAGTATTAAATATACGTATGTAATAATTATTTTGAAATTAAGAGTATAAACACTTATCATAACCATGTGGTGCAAATTAATTTATAAAATCAGTATAAAATTAATTACCCCAACTTGGTCATGTCTAATAAATATAACGTGTACTGGCACAATAAGTCAGAACAATTATCGAAACAATTATCGTTCCCCGTAATTAAGACAGATCTACTAAAATATTGTGTTACAGCTGTACCGATGGTGTCCAATTCCATCTAAATTGTTAACCAATTTATATTCTACAAGAACTTTTAATCTGGTCTTTCGTGTGTAAGTCGAACTCTGTACATTAAATTAAATACTATGTAAAATAAAAGATATCTATATACGATATCAAATAAACAATAAAATGCATACATTGCTCGTTATGATTCTCATAAAATTAAAAAATTATTTTTATTAAAAAATAAAAATAAATACTAAAATAAAAAATTATATAATTTTTAGTATACAATTCTAACAATATGCAATTTGCCTTTTACTTTTTAAAATAAAATCATATATATCCTTACTAATAGAAAAAACGACGCCCCCACATCAAATTTTGTCCTTACGCCTTCTATTTATTATATTTGTTATTATTATTATTATATCCCTCCAAAGGAGTATAACTCTTGATCATTTCTATTTGCAACAATGACATGTTACCCCAGGAATACAATAGGATTTTTATAAAGTTTATCATCATAAGTATTATGATGAATTTGACTAGAAAGTTCAATGACAACTTGAAGGGGAGCTATTAGCTCGTTATTTACTACACTTCAATAAAATGACAAAATTTCATAAATACTTTTTAATATACTCTTACATTAGAAACAAATTTTTTTTTCTATAAAACACGAAAATTTTGACTAGCTGAACTGAAATTTAAAATTTTGATTAAAAATGAAAAGAGTTTAAAAAAGAGAGAAATAAATTAATAAATTAAATGTATTGTTGCGAACATTTGTCATCATCTAATCCAAGTTTCTTATTTTTTTAATTTCTCTTATTAAGATGAACTAGAAAAGTATAAACGAATTAGGTTGATTTGGCGACACAAATCCCTTCCAGTAAGATTTTAATGTAAGAGCATTTCCAACGCTCTCGCCATCTTCACCTCTTTTGCCAATTTAAAGAGAATGATGAAAAAACTAAACTTTAACGGACTCCCCAAATCACTCGCCATTTCAGCTTCATCGAAAACGGCTTGCCATTTGTGGCGAGCGAGGCAAACATTTGGCGAGCCTTCAACGTCTCTGTTTCTCTCTTTCTCATCATATGTTTCTCTTACAATTTAGTTAGGGCAAAATATATAAACAGGTCTATATGCATAGGGAGATGTTTGGAGGTCATCAATTGGCCTTGGGTTTAATTTAATTTAATTGCATATTTGATTTTTGTCTAAATTCTAACTTTATTTGAATCAAAGTATTTGGAATTAATTTAATTACAGAATTGAAAATTTTGAATTATTATATATTTATTTTTTAAAAATAAAATAAAATTTTGTTAAAAAAATAACCGTTATAATATGGTCGTTAAAATATGATTGTTGAAAATTTTAAATTATTATATATTTATTTTTAAAAAAAATTATGACTCTCTAAAATAAGGAGTATGGTTGGAGTTATGAATAAAAAAGTGACTCCCTAAAATAGTTAAAAAACTATTTTAAGGAGTCACTTAAATAAATTATAAAGAATATGATCGGAGATGGGGGGACAATTCCTAATATTTTTCCTCAATAAGTCCATGCGTGCCTGGTAAATAACGCTGGACCAAATTGCACTTGCTAAATTGCATAAATATTTTAAAAAGAATAGTGCAAATTGAATAAAATTTCAATGTGCACGATATTTTACTGTAGTTACAGTGGAAAAAAACTAGTAAGTAAAAAAGAAAATCAAGCTCATTCCTGAACTTGAAAAGATTACATGAAATAAAGAGAGAATCGATTCGATTACATGAAATGGAGCCGAAGAGTTCTAACGAGGAGTGTCCGGACCAAAGTTGAGGCCGTTCGGATAAAGGCAGGCAGAGGGGCTTTAGCTCAGCAGCATTCGGAGGGGGTCCTCAGGTTGTCCTAACAGAATCGATTCGGTGGGCCTCTGGACAAAAGCATTCAAAGGGTGGCTCGCTAGTTTCATCCAAACAAAACGTGGCAGTTCGGGGGTGCATTTTTTTTTACCTAATTTCTATTTTTTGGCAATTCTTATGTTAAAGTTATTATGTTAAACTCTAGTGGTCGAACCATTCACCATTGTAATTATATTCTCTCTAGAATTAGTCATGAAGAGTGTGATGTTGATTCTTGGGAGAATATCCAACGCCAAAATAAATACATGCTCGGGGATCCAGAAAATACATCTTTATTAAACTTTCAACAAT
>JAULJZ010035547.1:0-14835 GCA_032270985.1 Heliamphora pulchella
ATACGCAGGAGCGCAATGATAGAGTTGTCGCTGTGTGACTGGAGATCACGAGTTCGAAACGTGAAATCAGCCTCTTGGGAATACTAAATAAGGCTGCGTACTATAGACCCATCATACGGTCCGCCTCCTCCCTAAACCCTGCATACGCAGGAGCGCAATGATAGAGTTGTCGCTGTGTGACTGGAGATCACGAGTTCGAAACGTGAAATCAGCCTCTTGAGAATACTAAATAAGGCTGCGTACTATAGACCCATCATACGGCCCGCCTCCTCCCTAGACCCTGCATACGTAGGAACTTAGTTCACTGGGCTACCTTTTAACCGACCACAATTGATTGGGGCTTAGTTTAGTTTGGTTTATATATGTATGTATAAACATATACATATGTAGATGTGTATGTATCTTAGTTTTCAATAGCCACTCTACCGCCTACCAGCTTACTGATGAAATTAGCACAATGCCAAAATAGGAATATAGACATTTTATCCTCGGAAAATATTTAAAACACACTCCATTCCATGTTTTGGGTGTATTATTTGTCAATTCCTAAATTTTATAGCTAAAGTTATGCATGTTTGTAGTTTAAGTTATAAATTATGTAATGAGTTAAATAAAAAATTGTCCAATTAATGTGGGTATGGACAATATTATAAATTTTGTGACTTTTGATTATGAATTTCATCATTCGATTAATTAAATTTATGAACTTATGTTTGAGTTATGAATTAATATGTCCAATTATGATTCTCGTAACGAATATTATATGTGATTTTTTAGGTCTTGATTGGCAACTTTGACTTTTTGGTATTTAGGCTAAAAATGCCAAAAAGTTAAAGTTGTCCGTTTGACAAAAAAATAAAAAAATAAAAAAATAAAAAGTTAAAATGTCAAATCAAAACACAAATTTTTAAAATATTTTATTCAAACTCCTACAACTTTTAAAATAAAATAATACTATTTATTCATAACTTATTTACTACTATTACTAACTACATATAATTGTTAATATCAAATATATAAAAGAATAAAATTGTCCACATTGAACAAAAAGTAAAAAAGTTAGCTTTTTAACCAAGCAACCAACTTAAAAAAAGTTAACTTAAAAGTTAAGTTATTAAACAATTGACTTTGAACTCAATTTAAATTTTTTAACTAAAAACACAAAAAAATAAAAAAACAAATTTTTAAACTAGCTACCAACGGGCCCCTGGTTATGAAACAATATGTAGTCTTTTATTATGAATCTTGAAACGAATATTATGTGTGACATTTCGGTTATGAATTATAAGTATGTAGTCTTTAATTATGAATCTTGTAACGAATTAATAGTATAAAATGCATATGGTAAACCCAGAAAATGAAGTTTGTACTAAGTTTATGTTTGGATTAGTTTTTTTTTTTAGGTTTTTAGGTTTTTTTGACTTTTTTGTAAAAAAATAAATACAAAAATATATAGAAAAGATCAAAAAAAACCTAATTAAGCCAAATCAATTGACTTTTTTTTAGCTTTTAAGCTAAAAAGCTGCTAAAAAAAACTTGCCCAGACGCAGGCTTAGCCCATTCTAAATGAGGATATGTTGGGAAAAAAATACAGAACAACAATACCAAATGCCATATCATTTCAAATAAAAAGATCATCAAGATACCATATCATCTCAAATTACATGTCATTGCTGAATCATAATAATCAAGTACTCTATGAAAAAAATAGTTCAAAAAAAAAAAATCATTTTCTAAACTGTTTTAGATAGAAAACTATGAAGTAAGGACAACCCTGACATATATGCATGTGAAAACTTCAAATCTAGTTAATAAAATGCACAAGTTTCCAAATTTGTCTGGTATATATAAATATATTTTAATGGGTAAATTACACTGATTTTTCCTGAGATTTATGAAAATATTAACTACTTCCCATGTGATTTTTGAAATGTTACTAACCTCCCATCTGATTTAGTTTTTGCATCTGATTAGTCTAACCGTCAAATTTTCGCTACTACTTAACGGAAAAACTATTTTTTAATGTATATTTTTTTATTAAAAAATAATATATTATTTTTTTATATAATAATAAAAACAATTTTTGATGAAAAATAGTTTTAATATATTATTTTCTAATAAAAAATATACATTGAAAAATAATTTTTCTGTTAAGTAGTAACGGAAATTTGACGGTTAGACTAATTTAATGCAAAAACTAAATTAGATGGGAGGTTAGTAACATTTCAAAAACCATATGAGAGGTGATTGATATTTTCGTAAACTTCAATGGAGGTAAGTGTAATTCATCCTATTTTAATTATTGGGGATATATATATCTATACTTTTTATTATATAAAGTGAACTTCATCAATTACTGTTAACACATTTTAAAGTCCTGCCATTTTTTATTTTTAATAATTAGAAAATTAAAATACAGTTTACTTGCGACATAAATTTTTATTCTTTTAATTGCCAAGAAAAACCAAGAAAAAGAATCACATCCCACGTTTTTCTTTCCACGTTATCCGCTTTCTCTATTATATCTGTTTTTACTTTCATAAAATTTTCTCACTTTTGTATGCAGCTCTTTCTAACAATGTTAAGAGTGGTCCATTACACCTCACTTTAAACTAGCATTGGGCAAATGCGATGCATGTGCAACTCAATTTATTTTAAAATATTAAAAATTAAAGACAGGACACAAAGAAATAAAAAGCAAAAATAGAACGGATACAGATCGAGAGAGAGTGGATAGTTACATGTTGATTTGTAGAGAGAAATAAGAAATGAGCAGTTACAGGTTGAGGATAATTTAAGAAATAAGAAAAATTCATACAGTTTCAATATTGGAGAACACCAAATAGGTGTTTTTCCTTTATAGAATAGTACAGATAAAAGGCCATAACTCACGATGATAGAAACCAAAAAAAGGCTGCATGATAATAGAAATAAAAAAATAGATACTACATATGAGAGTTTTCCTACATTGATTGAAATTACAATGAGTGATCACTTAATGTAAAATGATAACAACTTCGAAACTTAATAGCTTACATTTTTTGGTTGAATACAAAATTTCTAAATGGATTGTTTCGTGTCTAAAGTTTGCCCAAGATGTGAGCAATGAAGGGCCTGCAAATTAATATGCGTCGGATAAGCTACCAAGATCTCTCAAAGTGCCCTATTAATAATTGTTGGCCCATCTTTAACTTTTTCAGTCACTAAGACAAGAAAACACCATAATCAAAAGGGGAAAAGAAGGAATTGCAAAGTTGCTAGTGTTGGCATGCCAGTTCAATGATGAAACCCTATTTTTGAACCATTTAAATTTTGGAAAAGAAAACTTCTTGTGGGTTGTGTGTATTACACTACCATATAATTTTCTCAGTTTTCATATAACCCGTTCATGATTTGTGCGACGCATTGTTCGATCCAATTTTTCATATTGCGTCTCTCGGGCTTGGCTTTTTATGTAAGAATTAAGAATACATCCGGCTCATTGTATTCCTCTATTTCATAATCCATCAGCTGCCGATCTTCGCCCATTGGCATCGACTTAGAGCCAAACCACATAAATCCTGCATTCTTGGGTGATTGCTTGTTTGTTTTCTTCTTATTCATTTCGATTTAGTCATAACAAAACCCATTGTTAAAAAAATCTTAAGATAATATTTGGTTCACTAGAATGACAGGAATGGAATGGAAATCAGAATTAGTATTGAGGAGGAAATAGAATAAAGAATAGATATTCTGGTTCCAATATTGGGTGACAACTTAGGAATCAATTTAAGAATGGTGTTTTCAGTCATATTCCTATTTTTGGTTTGATGAATGATGTTTGGAATGTAATGAAATTCACATGAACCAGACTTATATATTCTCATCCAATTTTTTAAAAGGTTACAATTGCAATGAAGTTTTGGACAAAATTTCTCCTATTTTCGGATATACACATGTACTTGTACATAGACGTTCAGATACATATACGTACATAAATATATCTTGTGGTATTTTTCATCTGGAAAATTAAGTGTGATAAGAGATTAATTCTATCACTTTCTTGTACAATACTTGATCTCTTGATAAGCTCTAAATGATATGAAACCAAAATGCATGTACATAGAGTGTATAAGGGAAATGGCTTTTCTCCAGTCACCTTTGGTATTGAACCATTCAGTTGGGCCGATTGTGAATCTATTTGGGCCCAACTCGATGATTCGAATCATTCAAGTTGTAGAGTATGTCGAGAAGAATATACATAAAAAAATTAAATTAATTAAATATTGATAGCTAAATGATCGGATTAAATTGACCCTAATCAAAATATACGATCTACAATCAAAATTGTACTTATCATTCATATTTTTTAAAATCAATATGATTTGATATGTGACTACCGACAAATGATTCAAATTAAGCTTGAATTAATGATATTCGCAATGATCCATATAACATGAACGATTCGAATTACTAAAGTAGCCTCAACATGGGCGTGCAATGGGTCCAAAAGGTAGAAAGGAAGCTCGGTCCTTGTATAAGTTGGATAAAAATGTAGTAGACGACTCGGAGGTGAGAATGAGTCAAATATTATTTTTATTTCTGATAAATATGGGAGATCGACTGATCGAGATGAGGATATAGATATTACACAAGGTGAAGTCCATAATGAGAACATTGGTAAATTCTTTTGAGTCATTCTATTAATTGATATAATTTTAATAACAAATCAAAAGCGTATCTTCTTAATATTTATAATAAAAGAAGAAAACATGTATGCACCTTTTGTATAAATAAAACAAAGTTAATAGACTTGATGTATTGTAACAAATTATTGGAATCATCTTGTTTGGGCTAAATATGGAAAATTTGTTTATTTTTGTCTTTTCTGAACTATTTTTATATTTTGATTAATTTTTTTTTACTTTTTCGAATCGTCTTGATAAGATGAATTCAAAAAGTAATTTTTTTTAATTAAAAGATGAAAAAGTTCACAAAAGACGAAAATAAGCAACATAAAATTTGATTTATTGACTTATTTAGGCTTATTTTTGTATTTTTTAAACTTTTTTTTATATTTTCATAAAAAAATTTGACTTTTCCGGCTCGTCTCGATGAGAGGAGTCAAAAAATATAATAGTTTGACTAAATGATAAAAAAATTCACTAAAGACGAAAATAAGCAAAATCAAACAAGTAAATAAACAATTATCCCAAACGGGGCCATATTATAAAATACGCACCAAGTAGAGAATTAATATTTTTTTTTATAAAAATCTTGAGATATATTTAACTATGTGTTACAAAAATACTTTTTAATTATAAGATGCAAAAATAGAAATTGGGAGGGGCAATGGCCTCCCTCCCCCATAACCTAGTTTCGCCCTTGTGTTCAAAGTAGCAAAAAGATTGAATAAATTGACAAATGTGATATGAATTGTTGAAAGTGTGACCGTAGCGGTGGGTGGTGATGGCATCAACAATAGTAATATGGTAATTTACAAAATACAAATTATTTATGAAATAAATAAATGGAACGTTATGAATTAAGATGTGCAATTTAGTCTCATGAAAAAAGAAACAAAGGGTTGGCCTAGTAGTTAATATTTGGGACTTGGCTGGGAATTTGTTTTTTTCTAAGTTTCAACTTTAAAACTTTTTAGGTGCTATCAACTATTTGAAACTAATTTATACGAGATTTTATCTTGGTTTTAATTGGACTTTTTAAACAGTAGAATTGGTCTCTAAAAAATTAATGCGTAAACTGACCTGAACACATTGAGATATTAAAAAAAAAGTCAATACTTGGCTCCCAATAGAATTGATATTGTTATGAATTGATAATAAATAATGATTCATTATTAGATGGTACATTCCATCGTTTTCTTAACAAATAAAAACTGAAAATAAAGATTTTTAAAACATGATGATGATCTACTGTAGTCCTTGGTTCCAAGCGAGCGACAACTTGGTAACATTAAGGAGGTTTTTGGTATAAAGCATTTTTGCAAGTGCCTGATCAGTTGGGGGGAAAGGACATAAATACCATACACGTATAGGGCCGAAACCAAGATTATTGTTCAGTGGAAGCGTATTTTTAAAATTATAGATATATTTTTAAAACTATAAATATAATTAGAAAGAAAAAATAAATTAAAATGCTACTCAAAATATTCATATCCATTTATAATATAAAATCCGAACTTCTAACTGATCACGACGACTTTTCATATTTTGAAAACGATATATGATACTTTCATTTGAAATACTATTAAACATCTTTCTCTCAATATAGACAACCGAACTATCATGCATCCATTGATTGCCCATTTTGTTGCGAAGACGGTTATTCATAATCTTCATTGCAGAAAATGTTCTCTATACTGTGGCAGTTGCAACACGTAAAATCAATGCTAAAGTTAAAAACCTGTAAACTAAGGAGTATTTTATATCTTTTCTGGTATTAACCATCATTTATGCAAGATTACTAATTCCTTTTAAATTCAAAAACTCAAGAGTAGAGCGTAAATCCTTGATAAAATTTTCAAATTGATCAGAAATTGCTAATATTTCAATGTAAAAAAAGTCTTTTTGGGTAAAACTCGACAAAGAGGGCTAATCTTTTCTTGTCAAAAGTTGCAAATGAATCAGATGGATTTAGACATACAACACAAAATAGCAACTCAGTATTTACCTCATTAAAATGGTTATCAAGCTATTAGATTTGCATATCTATGACATTATAGAATAACTTGATATGATAGTCATGAAAATTTGTAATTTCTTGAGCTCTTCGTCTTGATCTTCTTTGAGTAACATATGCTTCATCCATATTAGACACATCAATTTGATGTTTTCCACAAGAAGAGAAAACTTCATCCATCAAAGAACTTCACCCATTGTCTCTCAACATTTGATGTCGTTACTTAGATATTTGAACTAATTTCACAGCATTTACAATATCTTGATCTCTTCTTTGTAATACTTGCAACAAATCATTTGTAATTCTCAGTATAGCTCTTATCAAATATAGACAAAATACAAACTCAAAAGATTGCATTGAGTTCAATAGGTGAAATGCTTCTGCTCTTTGTTCTGAAATGGTCATATTTTCTACTATCACATCAAGCATATCAATAACAATTGAGAGCATGCCAATAAAACTAATTAAAATTCCATAAAGCGACCCCCAACGCGTATCACTGGCACGAATAATTAAGATTGCGTTCTTGATTGAGGCCATGCTCACTTGTTATCTTGTCATTATGTAGAGCTAATTCAATAACTTTAACAGCTTGCTTTTCTCAAAAAAGATCTCGACGTTTGCATGAGACTTCTACAACATTAAGAATGTTTGAAACTACCAAAAAGAGATCTGCCATGTGTATAAGATTTTTTTCAACTGCCACAATAGCTAATTAAAATTGGTGAGCAAAACAATGCACATAATATGTAGACCTATTCTCTTGCAAAATAAGTGTTTTCGATCCATTAAACTCCCCTTGCATATTACTAGTATCATCATATCTTTGCCCGCGCAACCTAAATATGCTTAAGTCGTGTGTTGAAAATAAATTTTCAACCGCTTTCTTAAGTGATAGAGCAACAGTACTATTAGTAACATACTTAATGTCTAGAAAATATTCAACTATACATCCCTTTTTATTACCATATCTCAAAACAATCGTCATTTGCTCCTTTATTGAGACGTCTTTAGATTCATCAAGGAGTACAAAGAATAAGTCATCACAAGCTCTGCAAAAATAGCATTGAATGTCTCAATTGTTGTAGCATTAACAATATTCTTTTGAATATCAAGAGATGCCAATTTAAGATTTTCAGGAGCATTTTTAAGTATAACACAATTGACATTCTCATTTTGCTATGTAAAAGATTTTAATAGTTCAAGAAAGTTCTCTTGATTGGTTGAATGCTCGGATTCATCACGCCCACGAAAAGAAAGCCTTTGTCACAAAAGAAATCTAATGCGATCAACTGTTGTAGTTAATCGAACCCGATAATTTTTTTTCGTATCATCAAATAGTTTCGAGATAAAGTTTTAATATGTTGTTTTTGATTCAACAAATTCTCTCATTTTCTCCAAGTATGGTAATAAGTATTATTAACACCTCTCATGTGAGTTTGCAACTTTTATTTCTTCTTCCGATTTGTAAATCTTTTGTCAACAAAAGAATCATCACTTGCTTGATCTCTTATCTCGGGTTTGAAAAAATAGAAGAATTTTATTAAATTTAACAATTATTAATAATTTTATTAAATTTAAGTTATATATATATATATGTGTGTGTGTGTGTGTGTGTGTGTGTGTTTGTCTACAAAAGAATTAATAATGACAATAATAAAAGTAATAAAATAAAAGAATAAAATGTATAATAATAATAATAATAATAATAATAACATGAAAATAAAACAATTTAACAAAACTTCAGAATTTTTACAATAAAATTGTATTCTTGTTATAAGACCTAAGTTTTAAATGTAAAAGAGTAATTTGAAATAATTAAACAAGATAAGTAAGGGAATTTAAAAGGTAGACCAAAGGGTATAAAAGAGTAATTGAAAAGAATTGTGGGATCAAAATATAAATTCACTGGAGGCATTATTATTAAATTTTAACATACACAAAGTTAAAACAAAACATATTTTAAAAGTCACTGGGGGCATCTGCTGGGCTCTCTCTCCCTCCGTCCTTCGCATACACAAATCTAGAAAGGACAGAGAACGGTCGTGGCACTCTCCAGAAAGACAAACACGTACCTTGTCCACTCCAATTAATATCAGAGTCTCATCTTCTCGTACGCTATATATATAAGTACGTATATATATATATATATATATTATTGCATGAGACATACACAAAAGACATGATATGATAATATATATATATATATATATCCATCCCCCTCGTGACCCATAAATCCGTTCAGTCACTTGAACACAAACGCTAGATTGATTTGAAGTTTTAAGCCGATTTATTGTTTTTGGATTAAAATCTCATTTTTAATTTTTTTTTTTCGTTCATTTAAGTTATTTTTCTTTTAGCTTGAATAGTTTTTTAAAAACTTTTTAGCCCTTTTGTTTATCAATTAAAATATTTTTATACATTTAAAAAGAGATTATTACTTTTATTATATTGTATTTTATAAAAATTATATTTTTGAAAATTATTTGTTGAGATTCATTAAACAAGATTAATAGAGAATGTTGCATTTTTTCTCTTGAGTTGAGGTAAGTGATAATTTTGTTCAGCTGATTAAAGATAAGAGAACGAGATCTGGACATTAAAAGCCACTTTGTAAGTCGTGGCTTATTTAGTTTAAAGTTATTTGTCTCTTTAAACTAAATAAATTTTTAGTCTTTAAGTTATTTTAGAATTACAACAAATGAACTTTTTATCTATTTTAATTTAAAGTTAGTTAACCTAAGAAAAAAAATAATTTTAAATTAGATTACCTATCGAAGCAAAAGAGGAACCGTGTCATTGATGCTGCAAAGGTTGAACAATCTTTAACCTTTTAAGTTTTCTTTACTAATTAAAATATTTATATACATTGTTTTTACAAAAAAGATAATTACTTTATTATACTATATTTTATAAAAATTATATTTTTGAATCTTATTATCAAGATATCTATATATCAAACAAGACACATATGAATATAAAATTAGATACACCTGAAATAACAAAACTTTTCAAAAGCCACTTTATAAATTATGGTTTATTGGCTTATTACTTATTTAGTTTAAAATTATTTGTCACTTTAAACTAAATAAGTTTTTAGTTTTTAAGTCACTTTAAAAATTACAATACACGAACATTTTACTTATTTTAATTTAAAATTACTTAAAATAAAAAAAAATGCGAGTTACATAGCAAAACAGAAGACTAAGATTAATCTCTAAAATTAGTTGAGATACACGTAAATTGATCCGAACATAACCGAAGCAAAAGATGAACCATGCCATGCAAGCTGGAATGGTTGAACCACCTGTGATACCCCATTCTACATTAGTGGGACTTGAAAAATTTGTTTGGTATATAATTAAACAAGTGAGTTACTACTAATAACTTGGCTTAAACATTTTTAACCGTGTTGTTAGGTTTTTTATTTAAGTTATTAGTTAGTAGTCTACTTAGATCATTGTACAAGAGCGAACTCTAGTTTCTAGTAGGGCTCTATGATAGTGTAGGTAGAAGAGTAGAGATTTTAGAGAGGAGTAGAGGCCTCAAGGTTATATACTTTGTACATATTAATGGGCTGTTATCAATTTGCTAATGGTTAACTATTCAAATCTCAACGAGGGGAATAACTTGGACTGCGTATTTGAGTGAGAGATATTATGATATACCCTATTATACATTTGTGAGAAATAAAAAAATATGTTTTGGTATATAATTAAATAAATGTGCTACTATTAATAACTTGAGTTTAAATATTTTAAAATGAGTTATTGAGCTATTTATTTGAGTTATTGGTTAGTAGATCTCTTGTGTGGTTTCATCATCAGTCACCGACCCCACATCCATTGTCTCCCTAGCCAAACCATGATTCGAATCCAGATTTCTTAGAGAGAGAAAAAGAGAAAAGAGAGAAATAGATGTAATTGTTGTACACACATATATGTACATGTTTTTGGAGTATTATATCAGAAAGTGTCTCGAGTTTGAACATAAAATAGGGTATAAAATGTTGTGTTCCTCGCCCTACAGGGAAGCGCTCAGTGAATCGGACAAAAGAGAGCGCCAAGAGAAAGAAGAAAAAGAACCTAGCAGCGTGTCCTGTAGTATACATATAAAAGATTCTTCTTCCCTTTCGTTTTCTGTAGAGAGAGAGAGATATAGCGTGTGTTTGTGTGTGTGAGAGAGAAAGATAGAAAGAGAGAGAGAGAAAACTCATTATAAAATAGGGTTTTTAACCCTATTCGATATGTGTTTTTAAGTTGTCTCTCCTTGAAATTCACATTTATCATTATTATATAATTGTGACCCTTATCATATTATTATATTTTTGAAAGGTGATCATGTGAGGCTGAGACGAGGTGGGTTTCACTTTCTCTCTGCATTTTAGATATTATAATAGAATCTTCTTTGGGCACCCTCTCCTCTTTCAAACTTGTACATGAATGAGATCCATAATGTAGAGTTTTGTGTGTTATATATATATATATATATATATATATATATGAGAGAGAGAGTAATAGTATGATAATATTTAATGATCGTATTTAAGTATGTATAATATAATATTTTATAAATGATTTTTATGTTATTTTATAGATTTATTATTTATTTTCAAGCGCTATACATAAAATGCAATACCATGTAGTATTTAAATGTGATTAGCAAAATATGACTACTATTATATATATATATATGTTTTTGTGTGCATCTATATATATAGTTATTTGGTGCTCTAGGTAAGGTCAAGTGGTGTCCTAATGTCTTTGGCATCACATGATTATTTGAGATCTATTTTGACGTATTGAAACTTATATAATTGTGTGGTATCCAAGAGTACTGGGATATTACGTTGCCTTGCCATGAGGCATCGAATATTTTTTTATAAATATATATATGAGTGTATAGTCATAGGCCTTGTTTGGTAATTTGGCTTCAAGTTAGGTTTTTTTTTTTTAAAATGACTTTAAACCTAAAAGGTTAAAAGTTTATTTGGAAGAGGCATGAAGTGATTTTAAGTCAAAAAACAAATATTTTTATTTAAAGTTGTTATAATTTTTTAATATTTATTTTAAAATAATTTTATATTCAATATAAATCATGCTTGATAGATTTTGACGAGTAAATTTTAAAAATATAATTTTTATGAAAAGTAAATTTGTATAATAAAAATTATAATATTTGTAAAAAATAATTTTTTTTATGTAAAAAGCAAAAAGATTAAAAAATTTTGAATTAAAAAATGAGACTTTTTTGCCATTTAAATTTTAAATAAAAAGATAAAAAAATTATTTTAAAATAATTTAAAATTGAAAACCAAACGAGGCCATAGACAGTGATGGTGATGGGCTCCGTAGGATCTGTTAAGTTGCTGACAATTTGTGAGAGGGCTCAGCCTTTGGTTTGTTTAGTTCTGAAACCCCATCCCCTTTTCTCTCTCTCTCTCTCTCTCTCTCTCACACACACACGTACACACGCACGCACTCAGAAAGAGGAGGGAAATTTTCTTCTTTACCCATCAAGGAATCAACGTTCCTCAATGTTCTAAACTAAAAAAAGAAGAAAATAAACTTCATTCATATTTAGTCTATTGGGAGTTTAGAAAGCTCGGATTGATCATTTACTTGAAAATAGTTTCATATAATTTCGTGTTTAATTGATGATTTAAGAGAAGAAAAAATTGACATTTGATCCTGTAACTGCTATTATTATCGATATCGACAACTCTTATAATACCTTATGTAGAGAGAATTGAACTTGGGTGAAATTGAACTATTTAACTTACATAAATAATAAATTTCACTTTTTATTATCGACCATATCGACAACTCTTACAGTACCATATGTAGAGAGGACTGAACTTGGGTAAAATTGAACTATTTAACTCACATAAATAATAGATTTCATTGTTTATTATTCACCATATCAACAACTCTTATAATACCCTATGTAGAGGACTGAACTTGGATGAAATTTAACTATTTAACTTACGTAAATAATAGATTTCACTGTTTATTATCCACCATATCAACAACACTTATAATACCTTATGTAGAGGACTGAACTTGGGTGAAATTGGACTATTTAACTCACGTAAATAATAGATTTCACTGTTTATTATTCACCATATTGACAACTCTTATAATATACCATATGTAGAGAGAACTAAACTTGGATAAAATTGAACTATTTAACTCACGTAAATAATAGATTTCACTTTTTATTATCCATCGTATCGACAACTCTTATAATACCCTATGTAGAGAAAACTAAACTCGGGTGAAATTGAACTATTTAACTCACCACTCACGTGAGTAATAAGTTTTACGTTTTATTTCTTTGCATTTTTCACCTATCAAACACAGATCGCTACAACATAAGTTATACCATTAATTTTAATCAAAATAATTAAAGTACTAATCAACTAATAATCTTAATACACTATTTAATTATCTCATAAATTTTATTTTTCATTCAAATATAATCCCAAGATATTACTTATATTGAGATGCTTGAGTGAATCAATAATCTTCTAATTGTTTTTTTTGATATCTCAGAGTATTTAGGTCAGTTTACACGCATCTGAACTAATTCTCGAAAAACCATTTTTACCGTCCACTAACAGGCCTTCCAACAAATTAATAGCACATAGAAAGCTTCAAATTAACCTAAGATTTTAAAGAGAACAAACCCCAAAATCTCTCAAGCCATGCATTAATGGTAATTAACCACATGATTTGGTTAATAAGAACAATAATTACTAGCAGCTGTATTGTACTGTCTTCTTTAAAATTTATTGAGACATTTAATGCAAAGGCAAAATATAAAATGGGTTGGGGGGTAAAGTTACATGCATGTGAAGAAGTAGTATATATTCCTATATATATGCATGTACCATGAAATGAGGAAGGGGGGTTGTTGGAAATAAATTATATATGTTAAATGGGGGAAAAAAAAACAAAACAAGACTCACGAGAAGGGCATAAAAACGAAAGACCCATCAAAAATAAAAGAGGCCCTGTCTCCATGTCAGCCGCTGCATTTTCTGCAGATTTCAGAAGGGGGTAAAAATGGAAAAAAAGAAAAAAAAAGGGAAAAAGGAAGAAGAAGAAGGAAAGACAGAGAAAAAGAGTAGGTGCAACAGGGATTGATCGGGAAGGTTTTAGAAGGTCTTCTTCTCAGACTTGGGAAATCATTTCCATTTACAATTGAATATCGGGACTTGAAGCTG
The DNA here is from genome assembly GCA_032270985.1 of Heliamphora pulchella. Classification (NCBI taxonomy): domain Eukaryota; kingdom Viridiplantae; phylum Streptophyta; class Magnoliopsida; order Ericales; family Sarraceniaceae; genus Heliamphora; species Heliamphora pulchella. The sequence continues at coordinate 13,910 of JAULJZ010035547.1, forward strand.
ACATTACTTTTTTACTATTTTCCAAAAAAAACAAAAATATATATTTTTTCAAATACCATGAGTTGTTATTTATGAAGTATTTATATTATAATTTAATTATAATTTAAAAGAATGTGAAATTTGTTTTATGTGTCAATTTAAAATGTTAGACTTTTTTTTTAATTTAATAGTTAAGAAAGAATGGAGGGAGTGACAAGAGAGAGAAAAAGTAAAAATAAAAAAAATTAAATAGTGTAGTTACTTTTTTGAGTGCTGCTACATTTATCGAAATTTGTCACCGAAAAAATTGATTCTGCTGAGGAAGATTATCGCCACACACCTCGACCTGACTTTTCACTTCTGTGTGTGTGTGTGTGTGTGTGTGTTTGGTGTTCAATGGCGGGTTTGTGCTCCTCTCTCCGTCCATTGCCTCCATCCTCGCCCAACGCATTTGCCTCCAAGCTTCTCTCCTCCTCACAATCCTCCCTCTAACTCTCGCGCTCATTGCTTTCGTCCTCCAATGGCGCGACGGTGGCATCGACGCGATTGTCATTCTTTTCGTCTAGTTCAACTTGCTCTCTCTTCCACTTCGCATCGATTTGAAGCCCGGAACAAGAGAGGTACACCTGACATTGTATTACAGTTTTCCCAATCTTGAACCTCGGAACCAGCGTGAACGCCACCAGTGGGTCAGTTTTCGTTCCGCCATCAGGTGGCAACAATGGTGGTTCCCCGCTCACACTCTCTATGTACACTTCTGAAAATCGACATCTTTTTCCCACTTGGAAGATAAACCCTTCGGGCACGAGCGAGTAGGCCAAGCAGTGGAGGAGCCAGACCCGCTTTGCCATTTCACCGAACGCTGCATTTCACGGCGCACCAGTGAGAACATTCTCAGAGGCGCACCAGTGAGAATATTCTCAGAGTTGTTGACACTGAGAATGTTC
>JAULJZ010035558.1:0-14834 GCA_032270985.1 Heliamphora pulchella
ACTAAATAATTATCTCTTTAAACGAAAAGATAATTATTTGTCTAGATAATTATATTTTCAAAATTAAAGATAATTATAATATCCAATAGTTATCTCTTTAAAAAATTAAAGAGATAATTATAAATTTGTCTAGATAATTATCTTTTCAAAATTAAAGATAATTTTTTTAAAATTAAAGATAATTATGATATTTAATAGTTATCTTTTTAAAAGAAAGCTAAAGAGATAATTATAAGCTTGTCTAGATAATTATCTTTTTATAATTAGAGATAATTATGATATTCAATAGTTATCTCTTTAAAAAATTAAATCAAAGAGATAATTATAAATTTAAATAATTATATTTTTTAAATAAATAAAATTAAGATAATTATCAAGAGTTTTAGTCGCTTCATAACTCTGTCCCCTACACTCCTATAAATACGTGTGTTCTCCACCAGGTGGAAAAGTTTTTTTTGACATCAGACACTTGAAGTTATAAAGCAACCAAGAGAGAGTTCTATAGATAAAGTTTTAAAATCCTGAAGACTGTTCTAAATCAAGTTTCATCATTCTCCGCCAAACTCGGAGGATATTTGGTCTTTTGATTCGGAAACGCGCTGTCAAACTCTCGAGCCAATATTTGAAGAGAAGAATCAGAAGATTTTTTTTTTGATTTAGAAATTTACCAGAGATTGTAATCCATTTATAAAGTCGATAAAAATTTTAATTTGTTTCTACAATTTTCTATCGTGATTTTCGGACACGAAATTTGTTGTTTACAAATTCATTTGATGCAAAATTTCAGCACAAATGGCATCAAGTGTTGACTTATTAATCATATAGTGTCAACACTTACTTTTTTAAAAATAATTAAATATAATCTTTTTAAAATAACTTAATTAAGAAAATAAATTGTAAAAATTATCAAAATCTAATTAAAAAACCTTTGAACTAACAAAATCGTTGAAATAGAGCTGGATTGGACTTGCAAGGCGCTATAGAGAGAGCTCTTTTTTTATCATGGTATTTATTGTCTTTTGTTATCATGGTATTGTCTTCTCTACAAGCTGCTCGAGAGAGAGAGATAGAGAGAGAGAGAGAGAGAGAGAGGGCAAAATGCAATCTGAGCCGTTGATGAAAGATGAAGGAAGGAGAACTGTCATATTATTATAGATGTCAAGAACTTTTTTACTTCTAGCCAACCAAATATTCCAAATGATGGAAGCAAAAAGGATGTGATTCGGGATACTCTCGAAGAACACTCGTAAATTTCTTATTGATGGAAAACCAGTCCCTTCCAAGAAGTACCTGAAACCAAGAGGTGTTTATGCTGTACATTACTATTTCTTATTTTTAAAAAATAATAATTTAAAAACGAGTTATTCTACTGTCCCATAAAAGAAAACCAAAATTTAACCCAACATATCCACTTCATCCATAAGGGTCTCGCCAATTAGCTTGTGACTTTTCAAGTCTAATGCTTTCTCTCGCCTCTCTCTTTTCAAATACTGCACAATCTCTCGCCTCTTTGTTGCCATTATTTTATTTTTAGTTATTTTTTATTTTTAGAAATTAAACAAGATTTTTTTTGACTTTTTTTTACTTTAAAATAAAAAGACAAAAAAGTTCAACTTTAAACTGGTTGCCAAATGAGGATAATTACAATAATGGATAATGCAAAAGGCCTCAAAGAAATTATGAATTGTTTTTAATAATAAATTCGGCACTCCTAGCTTTTTTTTTTTTAAAATTATGAATTGTTAACAATTTTCGAGTTGTGTGAAGTGCTTGCAAAAATGGAAAAGCCAATAATTTATTCTCTTATTGATAAATTGATTCGTCTTGTATTGATTTTACTAATTTCAATAGTTACAACAAAACGTGCATTTTCAGTTATGAAAATTGTGAAAACTAGACTACACAATAGAATGTAGGATATTTTTTAGCAAGTTATTTGATCACTTTCATTGAGAAAGACATTGTTAGGAGTTTTTAGTATCGACTCTATTATAGATGCCTTTAATGAAACGAAAAAGCACCGAGCACAACTCAAGATATATCATTTTAGTAAATAGATAGAAAATTTTAAAATTGATCTCTTTACTATATGTTTTAAATAAAATAAACATACTTATTTATATATTTTGATATTATATTTTTCTTTTTATGCCGATAAAAATTATTGTTATAGTTCATAATTTAAAAAAATTTATTAGTGTATAGGTTCGCCACTCTTAAATTTAAATTATTGGTCCGTCCCATATTAGAATGCTTGATGTGGAAACTAGTTTTTAAATTTAAAGATAATTAATATTGCATTTCTAAATTTGGCATATAATATATGAAATATATGTAGTTAGTCTTTATTTTCGATTAATGAGTTATTTTTATACTACTAGCAAATGTCCAATAATCCTTTAAATTTATTCCAATATAGGTTTAAGTATAATTAGTTTAGACTAATTACATAATAACATATGCTATTATTGAAGTTAAAATATTAAAAAAATTGAGAAATCTAAATTAGAACTTGAACTCGGAAACATAATAACAATATTTTGCTATAATATGAAAGAATGAAGTATAATACTTTAAATTTAAAGTTTTATAATAATTTTAAAATAAACACTATTTGAAATCTTTCAATTCTAAAGTGTTAAACACTTAGGTGCCGTTTGGTAACGTTTATATTTTTTGTTTTCTGTTTTTATTTTTAAATTTTTTGTAAATTGTAAACAAAAATATGTTTGGTAATTATTTTTGTTTTCAAAAAACTGTAAACAGTTTTCAAAATTTACAAAATTTTAAGAAACAGAAAAAATGTGTTTTCACTTGTTTTGTAAATAAGTTTTGATTGGATTCATCCGTAACCTCCAACTACCACTTTTCAAACATTTATGCTACCAAACATGTTTTTATTTTTATTTTTTTATAAAAATAAAAAAAACATATTTTTTATTTTTTGTAAACAAAAACAAAAAAACTGTAAACGTTACCAAACGGGCCCTTGTCGTTTAGGAATGGGAAAGTTATTGTGCAGCAAATGCATAGTACTGTGCTTTGCACACTTTATGGTTTAATTCCTAAATATAATATTTTGATTAGATTCGTTTATTACGTAAAGCTCATTGAATTTGTTATGCATATAAAAATTTAGGTTGATCAGATACATATAGTTAAGTGATTAAATAATATTATTTTATAAGTAAATGAATAAAATTATAATTTTGAGAAAAAATTGCCAAACAAATATTATTCGATCACTTAGTTATCGGTATCGGCATAATCTAAATTTTTATGTAGATAACAAACTCGACAATTTCTACGTAATAAACGAATATGATCATAAAAATATGTTTAGAAATCAAATCATTAAGTGTGCACAACACGGTACTGTGCATTTACTGCACAGCTCCTTCCCCCTTCCTATCTTTTAATTTAATTCTTAATTATAATTGTCATAAATAATATTATTTTTAACTTGATACATCTTCTAAAATGTTTAATAATTTGAATTTAGAAAAAAATCTTAAGAGTAGATTAATCTGTTTATCTTTTTAATCATTGCTAACAATATCTAGAATTCAAAAGAAAGAAAATTAAATATAGTTTGGGTTAGTACATTAAGTTTTTAGTTTTTTAACAAAAATTCGGTGCTACTAGTTATATAAAAAGAGAAAATTGGTATCTGTATATTTAGTAAACAATTATAAAACTAAAATTGGTAAATAAAAAATTCTAAATAACTTTGTTATCGGATAAGAACACTTCAAAAAATTCTAATGGCTAAGGTTTGAAACGCCAAAGCTTTTCTTTTCGACGCCGTCCTCTTCTCCATCGTCTTCCTCATCACATCCGCTAGAGCCTCCTTGGCGTGCAATTTGTGGAAATTGTTAAAAAATTAGAAAAAGGTTCGGGTTTTGAGGACTCACACCCATCACTGAGTTTGTTTGGTTTGAATAATTTGAAGAAAAAATAAAAGAAATAAATCCACTTCTTACTAGTCACTAATTCAGTTTATTAAAACTAAAACTAATAAAGAAAACTGAAGAGAAATAGAGAAAAAGAGTTATTCTTTCAAATTATTCCTTTCAAATTTCTCTAAATTAAAGAGATTTATAGAGAAAAGATTCTAGGTGGTTAATTATTTTTTATATTACCTAAAATGCCTATCTAAAAGTAAAAAAAATAATGACAAGAAAAAAATTATTTTCGTTAAATAACTAGTATATATAATTTTTTTTATTTTTTCTTGTGAAGTGTATCGCAAACAAGGTAGGAGATAAAATTATTTTCTTTTCTGTCCTATTAATCCAAACAAAAAGAGAGAAAATAAATCATTTCTTTACTTTTTTATTTCTTTTCTCTTATAATTAACTCAAAAAGAAAAAAAAAACACAATTACTTTTTTCTTTTTCTCTTATTAATAACCAAATTAAAGGAATTAAGAAGCCAATTGTAGTCCATTGTTTTCTATAACCCAAAAAATAAAAAAAGGAAAAAAAGAAAGAAAGAAAGAAAGAAACCAGACTAATGCATGAAGTGAATTATCACTACAAGAAAGAGCAGCCATAGAGAGAGTGAGAGGGACAGAGAAGAAAAGGCACATATATTAAACACATATTTAGAAACATTTTTTATTTTTTTTACGTGTATGAAGTGGGTTAAATCTCAATAGAAAAAGTTATTTTTGCCAGGAGAGTAACACTGGAGACATCTTTATTTGAGGACGAGGCGGGCTTTGTCGTTCAGCTCTTCAAAAATGATATTAGAATTAGTCAGACTCATAAATGATAATAGACTGATCATGTAAGGGTGGGTACATACAAATCTCTACTCATATCAGTGCACTACCAAAACTCTTAAAAAATGATGTTAGAATTGGCCGGTTCATAAATGATATTAGACTGATTGTGTAAGAGTGGGTGCATACAAATCTCTAATTAGATCAGTGCACTACCAATACCAAAACTCTTCAAAAACAGTGTTAGAATTGGCCGGTTCATAAATAATATTTGACTAATCCTGTAACTGTGCGTGCATACAAATCCATACTAAGATCAGGCACTACCAAAATTCAAACAAGAAATGAGTAGAGAAGGAGGAGGCTTAATACTCCATATGCAAGTAATGAGGGGTTGGTGGGAAGTGGATGCCTAGTTATTAGTTGTCTACGTCTACCAGTAGTCATGAAAATATGTTATGTATGTTCTCTTTTCAATTTTATGGTATGATTGGAATGTCTAAAAAGTTTGACTTTTAAGATAGTTTATTTTTTTTTCTTAAAAAAAAAACGAGGAATAAAAAAAATTAAGGTGTTTGGGATAATTTTTTATAGTAACTTTTTTATTTTTTTGCTTTTTATTAAAATTTCTAAGAATCATTATATTTCACTTTTAAGTTATAGTGTTTGGAATATTGGTACGATTTTTTTTTTTTTGGGGGGGAAGGGTTAGCTTTTTTAATTGAGGGTATTATAGTAATTTTAGTTTAAACAAAGTTAAGGTGCTTGGGATGTGTATATGTTTTCTTTTTTTTTTTTAATTAAGAGATGAAAAAAGTTACTTTTGATTTTTTTGGAAAACCAAATAATATGGCCTAAAAGCCAGCTTTTTTGATAACCAAACAAGGGCTGATATGGAAAAAAAATGTGTCCCCTTCGTTGAAGATCAATTTCTGGAAAAATCTTACTTTTAAATTTGACAAATGAAATTTCACTACTAGATTAAAATTTCATATGTTTGTGATATTATATTCATTTTGAATGAATATTGTTATGCAATTTTGGAGATCTAAGTATTACTACTTGTACTAATTTTGCAAAAAGAAAAAAAATTGCTCCACTTCTTAATTTTGAAAGACAGATAAATTTATTTATTTAATCGGTAAAACTTTTCTTTTAATTAGTTTTATTAATATTGAAACTTGTTTGCCAATATTTTTTTTGATAAATTATGTTTAATTTGCACTATTTCTTAATTTTATATAATTTTGTGAGGATTATTTATTAGTGATACTAAGTGTGTAACGCCCCGATTTAGAAATAATAAAACTCGAATAAACTATGAAAATTAAGCCGACGTGAAAGATCATTTTCTTTTGAAAACGTCCCGAAAACAATCAATTTATATCCCAAAACATAAATCCAAACATTATTTAAGAAAAACCCACTTTAAAATATAATTTTTGATAAAATCCACCAAGCAGAGTTCACTCGAGCGGACTCCTCATCGCTTGAGCAGTGAGACACTCCAGAACTATTACCCAAAAACTGTGTGATTTTTCTAAGTTCTGGAAAAATAACAACTATTTCTCCTCCTGTAACATGGTTTTAAGAATAAGCAAAATCGAGATATAAACTACACACTTAAGTGTGAAATAACCATCTTTCAACTATGAACTCAAAATCAACTTCAATACCTAAAGCACCATTAAAAGATTAAAACTTTGAACTCAATGAACAAACGAGCGTCCTCACATACAAGGATAACATGAATATGCGACCTTAAGGCCTTACAATACGGGTATTCTGACCCCCGATTACAATAATCTGAATATTCAAAAAAGAGAAACAAGAATTACATCTTTACAAGTTCATTTCTCAAAAGATAATGCAAGTGAGGGCGTAATCCTATCAACTACTTCAAAAGGGTCGAACGACCTTCATCTCAGTCCAAAATCTTCTTTCCACTATCACCTGAAATGCTGTTAAACAATATGAGCTGAAACTCGTAGGAACAAGACTAACATTGAACATATGCATGATATGTGAAGATGGTTATGCGGGATGTACATACGAGTTTAATCAAAAATCACATTGTTTGTCACAAATCAAATTCCTAATACATAACCAAGTTTTGTTTAAAAGGATTATTGTTTCAAGCTCCTTAGTTTCAGAGAAATTTAACATTGTACCTAATAATTTTACCATTCTCAAATCAGCTCTACACATTTTAGCATCCCGTCACATTGTCCATTTATCAAATTAAGATTTTACAAACCCAATAATTTTACAACGCACGCACACACGCACACTTTGTTGACACTTCTCGTGTTCTATCAACTCGTGGTTTAAACATAGGAATCGACGTTGGACGAGCATATAGTCCCGCGTCGCGTTACAATCACCCCGGCCACACAAGGCCCGTGAAGTAACGGGATGTTCTACATCCCAACACGAATAACGTCCTTTCTCGGTTGCTAGTTAGTGGGTAGAGAACCCAATCTGTGCAGTTTTTCAGTCTTTGACCATGGAGCAACTTGTGGCCAAACTTAAACGATCCTAAGATCCCAAAATCGATCTTTTTTGATATATCAAATCACAACACACACGCACGAGTCCAACCCAAATGATTCCTCTCACTAAACCCATATCATTACATGTTTTCCCGTATTCACATATCCAACTTCTTTAGGGCTCAAATCCCGAATTAACCGTCTACATGGTTTAAATCCACTAATTCATCAGTTTTACACAATAAAACTCATATTTTTCACTTGACATCATCATGTGTCATATAAATTCATGGAATAAGTATGTAATATGTTATCACAACCTTTAATTTAGCCAATAAACTCATCAATTTCAACACATAGCGCCTTTAACCCCAAAACCCCTAATTTTCATGGTTAAAACTCAATTTCAAACCCTAATTCCTCATTTCTCAATCCAACCATTATTTAACAACAATGTAAAGATAAAATCGTGTTAAATCCTCCATAGATCTAAAATTTAACTTTCATTAACATCAAATCCAAATCTAGGGCTTTAAAAACACTATTTTTATGCTTTTATGTTCACAAATTCAAAGATATGACACATATCACAAGGATATTCAAGAAAAATCTTAGATCCTACCTTTGGGGTGTTAGATCCACAAGAGAAGGCCCCAAACGAGTGCCAACCACGAGAATCTCCAACCACACGGTGAAAATAAAGCTTCCAACGTCTAGTTCAAATCTTCAACGGGCAAAAGATTAAGATGGAAGTAAGAAATCGTCTCAAGGAGGGCCAAAGAAGCTCCAAAAACTCTCCAAACACAAACCCTAGTTCTCAACTTAGCTCTAGAGAGAGAGATATGAAAAGAATGGGAGAAAAAGAGCCCACACACGACTTTTAAAAGTCTATCTCCCGACGATTTGCTCAAGTGGACCCCCACCGCTCGAGCGGTTCCCTCCTCCAATACCTTTTTGCCACCTGTCCACTTGAGCGGACTCTCCCACCGTTCGAGCGGTCAACGCTGGGAGACAAATAGAACAAAAGCTGCCAGAACTGAGCCGAATCATAAACCTAACACCTCACAGCGATGTTCCCATGTATTACCTCATACTTAACCATTGTTAGCAAACAGATACAAGCTCAAGTTTAAATTCTTATACAAGATTCACACTTATAAATGTTTTCACTGGGCATGATATACTCATTTTCATTAATACCGAAAAATAACAAGGAACTAGGTCCCTACAAAGTTTACCTAAAAAAAAAAATTGATCATTAATTTTGAAAAATTATTTTACATTAGTCATACGCTATATATATATATATATATATATATACACACACACACACACACACACACACACACACACACACTAGGGCATGACCCGTGCGTAAACGCGCTTTCAATAATTTTATTAGTATTATACATGTTTATAGTACCCAATTGTAATAAATCAATTCAAAATGACAAAAAATTCAGTGCAATTTAAAAATTCACACATAAATTGAAAAATATTTCTACGCTGGTTTACTATGCATAAAAATATTGTGTAGCTTTTTACCTTCGCTATCACTACCACCAGCCACACAACCAACCTTCCAAAGGATTCCCTTTTAAGTTTTACATCACATAGACCTCATTCCATTTCGATAAGTGAATTTAATAACAAAAAATAAAAATTAGAACTCCTTATGACAATATAGCTGGAAAACTTTATATATCAAAAAAGTTGAAAGAATAAATCTATATATAGAATTCAACTCTTGTAATTACCTTCTTGACAGTGATCCACATAGCTTTCAAAAAGTTAGATCACTGCATAATCAAGCAACCAAACAAAGTTTAAAACCAATCTGTTCTTGAAAAAATCTAAGAGCAAAAAAACACTCCATGAAATTAATACTAAAATGGATTTGTGTAACAAAGTCCAAAATATCCTTCAATTGAAATATATAATTGTGAAAGGATTCAAGAAACTACATAACAATTAACAGATGGGACCATTTACAGAAAACCATACAGATATTCGCATCAAACTGAAAGAATTATAAACAAAAAATTACAAGAGATCATGTTTATAGTATACGAAGACATAAATTGATGATCTAAAGTTTATAACGTACTTTTTTATCTATACAAAATCCAAGAAATAAAGGTATAATACCTTTATTGTTGATGACACCATCAACATAATTGCACGCCTAATTAGATTCTCAAATTGAATTGTTAAAATATCTACAATGTGCAATTAAATATCTAGCTTAATTATACTTCATCGACAATACACTAAAATAGAAATTAGAAAAGCTGAGAAAAAGAAAGTAAATTAAGTCTTTTATTCAAGTATTAGCACTTCTTTATTTATATTGTTTGGAGGTAAATAATAAACTAAAAAACATGATTTTGTGCATGAATATGCACAAAAAACATAGAGATCAAAGTCAAAAAGAATTTGTGAATTAAAAAAATACCATACTAATATTGTAGTTTTCATTAAATCGTGGCAACTTAACACTAAAATCACAAAACTACCTAATCATTAATCAAAATTATCATTGGTAAAACTTTAACCAGAGGTAGTCACTATTGTCATTCAGACTGAACCATCCAATAATTACACCAATTTAGCACCAGTTCGATTATTGAGCATCACTTAAAAGTTGAAAACTATCTATTATGGAATAATGCTTAATGAACCCATCAAGTTCTTACATCTAAAAAGTTTATGTGAATCTACAATAATCTACAATAATATATTTATTGAAGTGCATATGACGGGGGAAACAACTACCAAATCAAATCCAACAATATAACGAGAAGCAAGGAGGAAAAAGCTTTGCAAATATGATGGGGAGACCAAACCTAATAAAATTCAGTAAAATATAATAAAACCCCCTACCTCATATGCATTATCTTCATATAGAATCTACCAAATCAAATCCAACAAAATCAGGGTCATAACTATTTTTAAAACAAAGACAAAAACTTTAAGATTTTGGGTACAAAAATATTATACCATACCTTGAAGCACACATAGAAAAACACCTTCATTTTTTTCTTGTCAATAAGCAAACAAATAAAAGCCCAAAAAAGTCATAACTTGGTTAAAATCATGCAAAAAGATTCAATTTTAAAACAAATACCAGTTTAAAAAATAAGAAAAATACGTTAGCAATATAAAAAATGATTACATATTTGGTTGGTGGGTTTACCCGAGAAAAACATTAAGACTTTAAAAATAAAGAAATGATTGTGCCAATTGAATGATTACCACATTAAAATCAAAACAAAATTTATGGTGTCAAATAGGCACAAATCATATTTGGAAAAAATAAAAACATAAATAAATAACAAACGTCTAATAAAAAAGGATTTATTTTCCAATCCCATGTTTTGTAGTTGTTTGAGTCATTGATGAGAATAGAATACTAAATTTTATAACATATTATTAATGACCTTAATTCAATAGAGAGAATTACAAAAAAAAAAAAAAAACTTACTACGTGAGATTGGTTAGAAGGTTTAGAGTGTTTTTCTACTGGATTTTGGCTCATGGAATTCGTGCCACAGGTGAGGAGTACTTGGAGGAAGTCGTTCCAAAGAGAAGAAGAATTTGAAGATCATGATGAATTCCAAGAGCATGTGGACCTTAATGATGCATTCTGAGGATTTGAGACCTCTATTTTTGTTCTTTTGTTCTGTTTCCCTACAACTCTTGTAATATTTGAAAATCCTTGGTGAAATTGTAATCGTCATGTACTTTTAATCAGTTCAAACTTCTTTATGATGTTGTTAGAGGCAAAACTGTCAAGATCATAGTTTTTGCAAATGATTTTCGATAAAAATTAACTAGTCGGGAAAACGCCGAAACAGACTCCAGATAAAACTTTTGACGTCGAACGATCAAAATTAAAACCTGTACAACCAAAGTTAATTTAGAATGATACCTTTTATTGGTCAAATCTTCAACAACATTTTTGATTCCGAGTTGAAGCTCTCGTTAGACCTTCCCTTATGCGATTCTTGAATGTAGTGTGGGTTACAATCTATCAAGAACTCGTACCGACAGAATGTGAGACCCTAACTTGTTTTCTTTTTCGGCGTTTTTCGACACGCGTTTAGCGTTTTCGCTTTTGCATGTTTAAATGCTTTTTGATGCATGATCGGGGTTAGATATGCATGCGGGGAAGGATCTCGGGGCTGTGGGGTGTTGCGGTGCGAATTTTAAAAAATTTCAAAAAAAGATATTTTAGAGGCCTATAAATATCTAGAGTTAGATATTTTTAAAAGATATTTTCAAAATATATTTTCAAAACTTTTTCAATAAGTTTTCTTTTTTCTCTTTGCTTTCTCTCTAAGTTCTCGGGGGCTCAGGGCTCGGTTTCTGACAATTAGACAGCGGATTCCTGCTAGTGGCATGGTGGGGTACGCGTTCATCCGAACAGATTTCCATTCTGGCGAGGTTTAGTTTTGCACGTGGTTTGAGGCGTTGAGTTTAACTCACCGAGGTAGAATTCTAGACCCTACTGCTGTATAAGGGTGTTACGTGTAATCGTGCGTATTTTTAACGGTTAGATTGCTGTAGATCTGATTTTATATCAAGTTGGGTTTTCGGGCTAAAAATCGTGTTTTGGCAATTTCGATGGATGAAATCGGGTGCTGGGTGTTTCTTTTGAGGTCTTGGTGTTAGGCCTGGGCGTGTGTATGTCTGAGGGTGTTGGATGGGAGTTTGGAGGCTTCAAATTAGGGTTTGGAGGTTGAAACCGTAGCTTAAAAACGGTTTCTGGGCTTGGTCAATCGACTGAACTCATAGGTCCAGTCGACTGGATCATAGTTTCTTGGGTTCAGTCGACTGAACTCATGGGGTCAGTCGACTAAACTGTGTGTTTGGCATTTATGGGCTTCTCCAGTGTGTTTTTCAGTTGACTAGGGGTTTGGTCCAGTCGACTGAAGTTCTGGGTTGTGTGTTGGTGGTTTTGGTGGTTGGTTTCTTGGTTTTCAATGGTATTCGTTTGATTGATTATGGGGTTAGTCAATTGAAATACTGTTGGATTCCTTTGGAGATTTGGTTGGTCGAGTTGTGGCTTCGGATATCGTGTTGTGTAGGTGTCATCCTCGAGGGTGGCATGCATGGTTAGATGCGAGTTGTTGGGGCACAGTTATGTGCGTGGTGCTTGCGCATCGTTGGTTGTGGGGCGTGTTAGGGCTCGTGGCACCTTTGGAGAAAAGGTGGCGTTAGTGACCTCGTGGTTTGAGGGGTTTGGTGTAACCTTCCAGTTAGGCTTGGTTGTGTGGGTTGCCGGTTGTCCCTTTGAGTGGATGTCGGGTTTTGTGGCAGGTGATGTCATGATTTGAGGTTATATGGCTATGTGCACTTATAGCTGGTTTTATGCATTTATAAATGTGGTTTATTATGCATGGATTATGTATGTAGATTACATGATTTTGGTATCGTTACGTGTACCGTAGTTGCATGCTTTAAAACTCAGATGTTTTATAGGCATGGTTATGTAGAATATGAGGAACGGATGCATGTGATGCATGTTGCATGAGTTGCAGGTGTTGTGTGAGTCGCGTGTGTAACATGTGACGTGGTTTGTGAAACGTAGTGATAGTACGTGGCTTTATGCATTTAAACCTTGGTTTAATATGCATGTTTTGATACGGTTTTATCTCGTGGTTTATGCATAGGTTGGGATACCTGTTGATATGTAGATTTGTATCTATTTTGCATATGTGGGGCGGATATTGGTCCCTTCGTGAAAGTCCGTAAAGATATGCACATGAGGGGCGAATATTGGTCTCACGGTGAAAGTCCGTGAAGATATCTGTTGGCTCTGCTCAACAAGGCTAGTTAGGGTGAATAATTGTCCTACGGTGAAAGTTCGTGAAGCTATGTGATGAGGGTGGATAATGGTCTTACGGTTAAAGTCCGTGAAGATGTGTGTGTTGCACGGGTTGCGTGCATTGTGTGTGTTGCATGGGTTGTGTGCGTTGCATAGTTGGGGCCTGTGGTCCTTTGGTGGAAGTCCGAGAAGTTACATAGATTACAGGAACTGCATTGTGGAACGGATAAACCAATTTTCAAATTGTTTTTAAGAGTCGTGTGAATTGCGATCTAAAAATCATTTTCAAACTGTTTTCAAGACTCTTGTGAGTGAGTCAAAAGATGGTTTATATCATCGCTTTCCCGTTTACATGTGAAAGCTTGTTTTAAAGGCTTGAAAGAGAGTCTAAAACTGCATCTCGTTTTTCTTGTATGTTTAGCTTATACTGCATGTGTTGTCTAGTTTCTGCTGAGCTTTGGCTCACGGTGTGGGATTTGATTTTCTTCAGGTACTGGTCACGCAGGTTGATCTGTAGGTCCTGGAGAGGTAGAAAAGCTGTAGTATTCATTTTTGTTCTTTTGTTACATGTATGTTGTAACACTTTTTTTTCCGATGTTAGAACCGTATAATGTATGCCGTTTGGCGATTATATATAATGCATGTATGGTTTTATGTTGAGAGTGTATTCTCGGGTTGGTTATTTGTGGGTGTTTCACATGACCCGGAGTTTGGGGCGTGACACAGAATCTGGATAGCTTTAATCTTGAAAACAAGTTATGAAACTAGTTCATCCTACCCGTATATTTATAGAACTACAACAAGGACCTATGGAGTAATTATAAGTAAGACTTCTAGTGAAATAAAGACACGTATCAGCGGTTTCCACAATTAAGCAAACCTTATAACGATGTATGCAATTATGAAAAACTAGCAGTGATTTTTACAATTTTCATGAAATATTAAATTACAGTTCACACCATTAAAGAACTATAATTGCACTCTAACCCATAATCTCACCACGTAGTATTGAGCTCCTGTTATTAAATGCTTACCATTTATTTCCACGTTAAGATTCCCGATACCCGCCAATTAAATTTAATTACTGATAATTTAATTTAATCAGTATCTTCAAAATCCTTAAACTCTTCCATTTAATTTATTTGACCGCTGGATAATTAAATCCACCTATAAGGTTTGTCCTAGTCAAAACTTATAAGCTTTTTTAAGGGGGTATCGTCAATCCCGATCTTTCGGGACGTGAATTCTGTCAATAATTAATATTCACCATATTATAATACCGCTATCTAACTCACTGGGAATATAGACTTATATAAGATTGCACTCTCTAATGAATCAAAATAATAAATATTAAATATACATAAATCAATAATTATTTCAGGATTAAAAGCATAAGCACTATTCAAAATAACCTTGGAGTGTGAATTAATTTATATAGTCAGTATAAAATTAATTACTCTAAATGTCCCATTCAATACACATGAAGTGTAGTAGCACAAAGAGTCAGAATAATAGACAATGCTATTATCTATTCTCCGTAATCAAGGCAGGCCTATTAAAACTCTGTACTACAGTCGTACTGATGTTACGTCCATTTCTATCTAAACTTTGAACAAAAAATTTAGAGATAATGACACTTACCTTCCCTGAGATTTAAGCTTATTACAGGGACCTCTCCTGTGGTATTTGAAATTACACTAACCTCTCATGAGATTTAATTTTTAACATCAATTGCACCAAACTGTTAAAATTTTCGTTGAAATTTAACGAAAATCGCCCCTCTCAC
>JAULJZ010035569.1:0-14834 GCA_032270985.1 Heliamphora pulchella
CCATCTGTAACACCTCGACTCTTCTCATGGCAACAATATTGTCCGCTTTAGGTAAAAGCCGTCACGGTTTTGTTCTTCCCAGGGGGGTCACCCATCCTTGCATTGCTCCCGCCCAAGCACGCTTAACTGCGGAGTTCTGCTAAAATCTCTACCACCTGGGAAAAGGCCTTGTTGAATGTAAGGGTCCAAGGTTTTTCTTTTATAGCCCAGGAACTCCCTCTTCCTTTCCGGTATGGGATACCAGGATATCACAGCCTGCGTCTTTTGATGTAATCCATACTGATATTTGGGGTCCTTCTCGCACTCCTAGTACTAATGGATATTTCTATTTTGTTATTTTTGTTGATGATTACTCTCGTATGACTTGGTTTTTTGTACTGAAGAATAGATTTGAGTTGCCTAAGAAGATCTGGGATTCAATTGCTGACTCATTCTCCCATCAAAGTAATGTTTCTCGTGTGTTTGAGATCTATGACCAGAAAGCCCATGTCAGAATATTACAGTACGCTTAAGAATCTTTGGGACCAGCTGTTGCAGTTACGGCCTCTTGCTATTGATTTTACACAACAACGTCATTAGGACGACTTTATAATTGCTTCCTTATTATCCGGTTTAGACCCTGAGTTGCGTGGTGGGTTCAAAGATCAGATTCTTGCGAGTGAGACCTTACCTGCTGCCGCTAATGCCTATTCTCGACTTTTGCGCTCTTCATTGGGATGTGTATCCACGATCTCTCGCTCTTCCTCCTCTTCCTTGGAGTTCTCAGCTTTAGTTTCCACTGGTGGTCGTAGTGGCTCCCATGGTGGCCGTAATTCTCGTGGTGGAGCTCGTAGTGGTGGCCGAAAAGGTGGCCGCGGTGATCGAAAGTGTGATTACTATGGGGGTACTAATCATACAGAGCCATATTGTTGGCAGAAGTATGGCAAGCTGGGTTCTGCTCATCAGGTTACCGATAGTACTTCTCAGCTCTAGTCTCCCGCACCTTTAGCTTCTTCTGGTTCGGCCTCCTCTAGTTTTGATTCTCATGGCTCACTCACTGCTCAATTTAGCAATCTCGTTCAGGCCTTGCATTCCTCTTATCTTTCATCCACTTCTACTGCTACTTTAGCTAATTTAGGTACTATTGCCTGCGCTGCGCTTTTGCCCCCTTCCTGGATTATAGATTCTGGAGTTAGATCTCACATGTCTGGTACTTCCTCCTTGTTTTTTGATTTTACTCCTATTCACTATAATATTATTTTAAGTGATGGCTCTTCTTGCCCTGATCGTGGCAAAGGTGTTCTTCATCCCCATCCATCCTTGGTTCTACCTTCTAGTCTTTATGTTCTCGATTTTCTCTTTAATTTGCTTTATGTTAGTCAGCTGACTAAAGTTTTAAATTTTTCTATAATTTTTTTTCCTTCTTCTTGTGCTTTTAAGGACCTGCAGACCAAGAAGATGATTGGTTCGGGGCATAAGAAAGATGGTCTCTATTTTTTGAAAACTGATTGCGCCTCTCCTCACACGTCTTTTGTATTGAGTGCCCCTGTTCCTCCTCTTCAGTGGCATCTTCGGTTGAGTTACCCTTCTTAACCAAACTGAAGTTAGTTATTCTTCATTTGAGTTTTGTGTCTAGTTTGGAGTGCGAGGCTTGTTTATTGGGCAAACATCACCGTAGCTCTTTTCCTTCCCGTAGTCATGATCGTCAGTCTGTGTCTTTTGATGTAATCTATACTGATATTTGGGGTCCTTCTCGCACTCCTAGTACTAATGGATATTTCTATTTTGTTATCTTTGTTAATGATTACTCTCGTATGACTTGGTTATTTTTACTGAAGAACAGATCTGAGTTACCTCTTATTCTTACCAAATTTTATAATGAGATTTTCACACAATTTGGTATACAGATTAAAATTTTTCGCTCTGATAATGCTTTGAAATATATTCAATCTACTGTGGACTCCTTTTGTGAGGATTGTGGTATTATTCATCAGACTACTTGTGTCCATACCTTTTAGCAGAATAGTGTTGCTGACCGTAAATATCGATACTTGTTAGATGTTGCACGTACTTTATTATGCCAAATGCATGTACCCAAACATTTTTGGGGTAATGCTTTTCTCAATGCATGTCATCTCATTAATCGTATGTCCTCTGTGGTGTTGAACAATTAGTCACCCTTTTTCTCATTATGCCTTGTTCTCCACCCTTTTCTCTCATTTCTCAGGTAATTGGTTGCGTTGCCATTGTTCATGTTCTTGACCCTAGTCTTGACAAGTTACCTCCTCAGGCTCGCAAATGTGTTTTTCTCGGGTACTCTTGCACTCAGAAAGGATATCATTGCTACCATCCAGAGTCTTGTAGATATTTTGTTAGTGCTAACGTCACGTTTTTTTAGTCGACTTCCTTCTTTACTTTTGTTGGTCAGGACTTGTCCTCTGACCTTATTTATTGTCGTGAGGGGGAGTTCACCACTCCCACGCTCCCTTTACCACTTAATCTTCCCGTGAAAGTGCATTCTCCTCCTCTATAGGTGTACCACCGTTCTCAAAATCGGCCTACCACATGTGCCTTATGGCTCGACCACTATCGTCTTTCCCTTCTACGGTCCAACCTTCAGCTGATGACCTGCTTATTGCCTTGCAACAAGGTAAAAGCACTTGTACTCAACATCCTATCGCTCAATGTCTCTCTCCTTGTCTTTATTCCTTTACTTGTACCTTGTCTACTGTTTCTATTCCTTCTTTTTACAAGTAGGCTATGCCCTTTTCTGGATGGAAACACGCTATGACTGAAGAAATGAGTCTCTTATTAGAATCAGATTTGGGAGCTTACTTTCTTCCTCCTAGTAAACAAACCGTGGGTTGTCGTTGGGTGTATACTGTCAAATATCTTCCTGATGGTTTTGTTGAGCGGCTTGAAGCGCGCTTAGTGGCTAAAGGGTACACTCAGACTTGTAGTGTTGATTATCCGGAGACCTTTTCACCAGTCGCACCTCTTAATTCTGTTCAAATTCTTCTGTCAGTGGCGGTTAGCTATTCTTGGCCATTGTATCAACTTAATATCAAGAATGCTCTTTTTCACGGTGATTTTTAGGAGGAGGTATATATGTGGACCAACCACCTGGTTTTATTGCCTCTAGCAGTGAGCATCTTGTCAGTCTTTTGCGCAAGGCTCTATTGATAACAAAGCTGAAAGTATTATTGTTATATTACAAAAACTTGAATAACAATGAAGGAATACATCATATGTATAGGATATAGAAAACCCTAATAATGGCAATAAAACTAAGAAACAAGATCTAATAATGAGTAAATATTCCAATAATAATAATATTATATTCTCACAATCGTAATAATGGGTAAATATTCCAATAATAAAATAGTATATTCTTACAATCATAATAATGGAAAAATATCCCAATAATAATAATATATTCTCGCACCCCCTCTCAAAGTCATGATGTGAGTTCGGAGAGCAGCGAGAGTTTGTGCAACAAAAAACGAAAATGAGCAACGATGTGAGTCTTCGTGAAGAAATAAGCAAGCTATGAAGAGGACAAGACGAATGGAAGGCTAATGGTGCCCTGTTAAAGGTGTTAGCGGACAAAATGACGATCAATTTCAATATACTTGGTACGCTAATGAAACACGGAATTATGGGCAATCTGGATGGAGCTCATATTGTCACAATAAAGTGAGGTAGGAGAATCGGAAGAGACAAATAGGGGGGAGAGAGATGCGAAGGTGCTAGAGTTTGCAAAACTGAGGGAGAGAGATGCGAAGGCCGGTGGTGATCTGCTATAGCGGCGGCTAGGGTTTTGGCTCTGATTCCATGATAATAAAGCTGAAAGTATTATTGCTATATTACAAAAGCTTGAATAACAATGAAGGGATACATCATATATATAGGCTATTGAAAACTCTAATAGTGGTAATAAGACTAATTAGGAAATAAGATCCTAATAAGATCCTAATAATGAAAAAGATCCTAATAATGGATAAATATCCCAATAATAATAATAGTATATTCTAACAATCCTAATAATGAAAAAATATCCCAATAATAACAATAATATATTCTCACATCTACATGATCTAAAGTAGTCTCTTCGTGTTTGGTTCGATCGCTTTAGCTCTGTTATGATAGTTTATGATTTTCAGCGTTTCTCTGCAGATCACTCTGTTTTTTTCCATCACTCCACTGGTGGCATCGTTATATTAATTGTCAATGTTGACGATATTATAATTTCTAGTGATGACTCTGTTGCACCCTCGCTATTTCCTTGGCATTGAGATTGCCCAGTATTCTAAGGGCCTTTCTCTCTCTCAGCGAAAGTATGCTCTTGATCTTTTATTTAAAACTGGCTTGCTTGGTGCTCAACTAGTTGATACTCTTATGGATTCTACGGTTAAGCTAGATGTTGATTCTGACAATCTCTTTAATGATGTTGGCCGTTATCGACGCCTTATTGGTAAATTAATTTATCTTAAGGTTACTCGTCCTGACATTACCTATACAGTTGGTGTGGTTAGTTTATGCATGCTCCTCGCCAACTTCATTTTGATGTTGTTTGTTGAATTGTACGACATTTAAAGAGTGGACCCGATCGAGGTCTACTCTATCGTCCTTCTCACTCCTTGTCTATGGTAAGTTTTAGTAATGCTGATTGGGCTGGTAGTCGCTCTAATCGTCAGTCTACCTTTGGCTATTGTACCTTTGTTAGTGAAAATCTTATTACTTAGCGTAATAAGAAACAGGCGGTTGTTACCCCTTCTGGTGCTGAAGCGGAGTATCGTGCTATGGCTCATATTGCTGCTGAAATGTTATGGGTTCAGTCTCTTCTTGTGGATTTTGGAATTCGAGTCTCTTATCCGATGCAAATATTTTTGTGATAATCAGGTCACTATTTTCATTGCCAATAATCTCGTATTTCATGAACAAATTAAGCATATCGAGGTTGATTGTCACTTCATTCGTGATTTGTTACTACGAAAGCACATTACTACTCCGTATGTTCGTTCTGAAGACCAATTGAATGATATTTTCACGAAATCCTTATCACGCTCAACCTTTCAGCAATTATCCTTCAAGATGGGTATATTTGATCTCTATGCTCAAGCTTGAGGGGGAGTGTTAGCGTAGCTATTTTCTTATTTTATTTTTCCTGTTTATTTTTGGATGACCTTATTCTAATTTAAACCTTTATTACTTTAATATAAATACTTAGATGTGCACGGAATAGAGTAAAACCATAAACCTTTTTTCTTAATTCTCGCTCTCTCTCTCTCTCTCTCTCTCTCTCTCTCTCTCATTCCTCCATTTTTAACCCTAAAACTTTAAACTTTAGATTTTAACTCGGACAAAATTGATAAAACGGAAGAGATACGAGTGAATGGAAAGGAAAAAACAAATGACGAATTCGACTTTCACTAGAAAAAGACATGCTATAAAATATCCCCATTTATGAAGCTTCTTATCTAGATGGGAATAAAGAAATTCAAAGTTCAAAATACTTTATGATAAAAATGAAGTCAACTCAACCTTCTGGTTTGAAAAACCTCTTGTAACTATTCTTTTCAATTTTAATCGATGGAATTGACGTATCGATTTGAAAATGCTGAAAGACATGAAATGACACAATATTCTTTTATGCATGCCAAAGTTATGGAAAAGAAAGAATATCTTTTACGGCTCCACCCAATTTATTATTTTTTGGGGAAATGATACAAAGAAAGATATCCTTGTTTATAATAGAAAAACATTCCTCTGATGAACTGTATAATCATTGGATTTCTACCAACAAACAAAAAAGTAACAATCTAAACAATGAATTGATAAATTGAATTAAGGTTCTAGACAAGGATCTGTTTCCCTGAATATACTTGAAAAAAGATTCGATTGTGTAATGATGATGAGATTACAAAAGAATACTTGCCAAAAATGTATGATCCTTTCTTGAATGGGCCACGATGTGGAACAATAAAAAAAATTATTTTTATCTTTAATCATAAATGAAACTTCGATAGAAAATTCATAGAAACAAATAAGATTCATAATTTGTTATTGATACTGATTACGAGGAATTTGAACTCCCAATTAAATGAAGTTTAATAGTTTCATATGTTATGCGGTAGTCAAGTAGACCCCCCAAATTGTGATGCTATGACACTAAGATTGTACGACTCAAACAATAGTTTTTATTTAAGGCCTTCGAGACTGTTTAATTCTAAACAAATGGGTGTGTTGACAGCATAATATTTAAAGTTCAGAGCTGCATTGCTGGAGGTGCTGAGTTAATCACTTTAATCTATCTTTGGCTTATGAAACATATACCTTACTTTCAATTGTTGTTGAAGCTTCTGCAAACTAAGATTATTTTGATTTTTTAAATTTTCTGGTAATCAGTTGTTGAGCTGTTCACATATAACAGAGGAGATTTAGAGCATCTCTCCTGTCATAATCCAACTGTTCACACTTTTCAATTAGTCTGTGCTTCCAATTATTTTATCCCATTCAACCGTAAGCACTATTGTTTTAGTTTTTGCTAACTTCCATTGGTGGCTTAATAGTTGGGAATCTGATGTTTAGAAATGCTACATTAGCCCTCTAATCATTTTTCAAATTTTATTTTCCAAATTTTACGCTTTATATGCTTATTTTAGTTTGTGGAATTTGACTCCCTCCTATTTAAACATTTTGTTGGTGTTTGTTGCAGTGTCCATTTGGTGGAATTGAAAGGCACTGGTGAACTTTATGCTATGAAGGCAATGGACAAGTCCATAATGCTGACTCGTAACAAGGTTTGAATTTTAACTTTTTAGGCGAGCCATAATACAGCCATTCAACATGTGTAGCATACTCTGGTTTTATGTAAGATCCTTGATGCTTGAGCGGGTTACATTTGACCTACATAACTAGCAATTGCCTGCCACAAACTGAATGAAGGTTTCTACTGTTATTGTTGTCTTTTCATCTTCACGCTGTGTATAGTATGAGTGCCTGTATTATGAGAATTACGTTTCTTTCTCATATTCCTCAAAAAAGGAGGACCTTGCTTTGATAAGCACTTCAGTAACTCATAACTATCTTGCAATAGAATTCCATATCTCAAGTTATAGTATAAGTTAGATAAGTCTTCGAGTCTTCTTTGAGGAACAGGTGAATATGATTGTCGATAGCTCCATTTCACATTCTAGTGCTCAAAAACTATCCAAAGCATTGTTATTCCCTAGAATGAATCGTTTCTTAGCCTGTGTTTGGACTAGCTTTTTTTAGTGGTTTTTAAGCTTTTTGGCTTTTTTGTAAAAAAGTAGATGTCAAATCATGTAAAAGAAGTGGAAAAAAAGTGAGAAAAAGCTCCATAAGCCAAACCAGTTGGCTTTTTTGTAGCATTTAAGCCAAAAAGCTACAAAAATAAGATAGGCCAAACACAGGCTTAAAAAGGTTAATCTAAGTAAACTCGATGCTATTCAGGTAATGATGTAGCACCTCTCATGAGACTTCGTGAACATATGGTGGGCAAACAAAACTTGCTGATCTTTTCTTGTATTATATTGATAAAAGGGATATAAAGAAGAAAGAAGTGAAAGAGCAAGAGATTGAAACAGCAAGGATATAGAAGAAGAAAGAAGATGGAAATAGCAAAGAGAAGATAGGTAAACAAAGAGAATAGAGTAGTGAAATAACTGAGATGGGTCAAGAATAGTAGGATGAACATGAGTACAGAGATTGAGAATCGATGAAAGAAAAGGAATAGGAACGGAATAGCCGAGAAAAAAATAAGAGAGGAGGAAGAGAGAAGGGGGGCAGTGCAAGAGACAGATAGCAAATTTAGTCCAAATATTCTCAACTTTTATTCATTCTATGAAAGTAGTTTGCTTTACACCAATGAGTCCTATAATATTGGTGAGGTGTGTGTGTGTACACACATATAAGGGGACAAAAGGGCCACAACTTCTATATACTAGGAAAATACGAACTACGGAGTTGAGATAACAAGATATCGAAAAGGTTAAGTTCCTATGTAAAATCTACAATATTGAAGATTCACTAAACTTTTGTGCGTGTTGAGAATCGTTGGCACAATTAAAGCCAACCACTTGGCCTATTTTATGGATCCCGAACAACTGCTAATAGAGCCAAACTCTTTTATCCGAACTTGCGAAGCCTTTCAATGTACCCTCCTCAACTCCTGCAAAAACGAGAATAGCGTTAGTGCTTTCCGGCCAAGTTTGACCGGGAAGCACTCCGACGTCCAAGTTAGACTTTCTCTCTGAGAGCAATTCTAAGCAAGAACTGGAATGAAAAATGTGTACCTAAGTACTTGGGGTGCTTGCCTTTTTGTAGTGGTTAGACCTGGGTAGTTGAGTCCTTTTCTGACTCTGATGTTGGTCCCTTATCCTTGGCTTATAAAGGATTTTGCCTTATCCTTAAGCAATCCCAATTGCCTTAGAAGGCTTTCCCGAGCTAATATTGCAAAGATAAGACTTCCCTTGGGCGATTGCCTCGCCCAAGGTTTTTAGTTGGCTTATCACCTTAGAGGGAACATACCTCCATGGGCTGTCCCTCTAGGGTTGCACGAACTAGGAGTTGTTATGGGCTGGACTCTAGGCCCAGTCTTATCATGGCCTGGCCTCCTTGGATGGGTTGGACTTAATCATAGGCGATCCCTCTAGGAGGCCCGGGTTATGGTTTGTCCGAACTGGGCCTTAAGCCCACTCTTCAATCCACCTTCAACTACCCCTCAGCTCTAATCTTCACTTAGCCGAAAAGTTCTAGTGAAAGGTTGGAGCTCTTTATTCTTGTTCGGTGAATGTAGCATCTTTTGTTTGATGGTCTATGTCTCACCTTTCCCTGTAGCCTCTATTCGGTGTTCGGCTACCGTCAATTGTTTTCGCCTCCTTTTTTGCCTTACAATTGTTCCTTGAGCACCTCAATGGTGACGTGTAGGGCCGTGATTCAATCTAGGACGGGACACATGTAGCTTCGGGTAGACGAGGCACTGCGTCACCGTATGGCGCCATAATTGCCGTCGTTACAATTCCCTATACCTTTTCACTATAAAGGGGGATTTTGAACTCCTTCGTTCGTTTTTCCGTCATTATTGTTATCTCATCCAAGTGTTTCTTCATTCCTCTGCAATTTCCGATGAATCCCAGAATTCGGAGACATTTTGTTTTACTTCTTCTGTAAGCTTTCTCTTTTTTTTTCTTTTCTCTCTGCTTTGTTCTTTACTTTGAGACGAGTTTGCTCTACTTATCATCCCCCTTTTATCCAAACTTCTCCTTTAAAGTGGGCAAACTGAGGAAATTGGTGTCGACGCCGGAGGCAATGCAAACCTTCCGGTGTAGATACCAAATTCTAGGCGACGTTGAAATTACTCTGGCCACTATCGACTACTCGCGCAAAGGGAACTGGGAAAAGCTTCCCCTTCCACTGGTTGCCATGGTGGAAGGGGGAGTTTGCTTTTCTCTTCATCCTCTCCTTCGCCGAGCTCTTCGGCATTACCGAGTAAGCCCCATGCAAGTGTCCTCTAACGTATTTAGAGTGATCATGGGGGTTGTTAAGTTGAACCGTATCCTAAATACCAATCTCGGTATTTGGGATATCGTGTACTGCTACAACATAGTTCAACATTCGACTGGTTCTTATTATCTCAAAGCCAAGAGGGCCGGTGAGAAACTTGTGATCGAATTACCAAATTATGGCAAGGATGTTGACGACAACTTTGTCTATGTCACGGGAAATTTCAAGTTCGGTCCTTGTGAAGAGCGTGACATATTCCCTGTTCCCCGAAAAGATGGCCTTGGACTTGGTAGTTCCATCACCACCACTTGTTTGTTTTTTTGTTTCACTTAACTTATTTCCTTTGTTCTTACATACTCCTTTGTTTGTGTAGGTGCGGCTACCAACAAGTCCCGAAAAGTCTTGCCTGGCGTGCATATTAGAGACCTCAAGAAGGTGTGGAATCACGAGGGACTCCCTGAGCAGAAGGGACTTGGCCGGGCCGCTCATATACTCTTGAAGTACATCCCAACCTATTAGAGCCTCATCCGACCAAACACAGCAGGAGTTCGGATTGCAGCTAGCTCTTCAGCACAAATCGAAGTGCCGGAGGCGATCGTCCTCCCTTTCACCAGTGCTGAGAGGCAGGTTACAATAGCTCAACCTTCTTTACTTTCAAACTCTCCCGAGGTATCCTCTCCCAGAGAGGTTTCTCTTTCTTCATCGTCATCGGCTAGTTCTTCCGCTTTAGCTGCTATCTTCGAGATGGCCAAAAGAAAGGCCCCAGCTACGGATTTGACAAAGTTTCTGACTATTGAAGGCTCAAAGAAGAAGGTGACCATTGCAACAGCTGCTTGGGCTGAGGAGCTACGCCGAGCAAAGGCTACCGACCTCACTGCTAAAACTCTCTGAAGTGACTTCGAAGGGAGGAAGTGTACTCCCTCCTCAGCCTAAGAAATCGAAGGAGTTGGTGGAAGCTGAAGAAAAAGAGAAGGAAACGAAAAAGTAAAAGGGAAAAGGTGGTAGTTATAGCTGAGGGTCCTGAGCTGTGGATTCTCGAACTAAAGAGGGGGAATCGGCTAATTACCACAGAGGACAGAGCTGGGTTCCTGAAACAGCTTTTGACCTGTCGAAGGCTTTACTTCTTTCGACGGACATAGATGAGGTTCGCAAGTTTCCTTATGATAAACTTGTCAAATCCTCCATTCGCCACTCTATTTAGGTAATCCTTTTCCTGCCTAGTTTTTTACCATGCATATGTTTTTGTTACTTTGTATTTGAAAGCCTTTTCTTTTCCTTCTCAGAACCTCCAACGTCTAGTGGTGGCTATGGAAAAAGTTGAAGCTCGAGAGGCCGAGCTGGTGACAGTGTGCAAGAAGAACTATTCCTTCCTCCAGCAGATGTCAAAGCTGGAGGCCAGTGTTCGGGAAAAAGTAAAGGTTGCTGACGCTGCTCGGGCCAAGGTGTCCGAGCTCGAGGTGGAGAATCTGTCACTTAAAAGACAGATAAAAGAAGGAGAAGAGGCTTTAACTGCTGCCAAAGTCCAGCTAGAGGAGGCTGAGGCTGCTCCAGCCAGGGCAATGGAGGAGTCAGAAGAAGCTTATTCTGAAGGGGTGGCTGAGGCCACCGAAAATTATATAGGCCAAATCCCTAAACTCCAAGATATTATTTTCGGAGTAGCTTGGGAGGCAGCTTTGACAGCTGCTGAGGTTGAGGAGTCCTCCCCCTTATACAACGAAGTTCCTCTCCCAAGCAAGCAAGCTGAGGAAGAAGACGGTGGAGGTGCCATTTCTGAGGCAAGAGTTGCTGATGGGGAATTGCCACCTCCCCCCAAAGTCGAGCAGCTTCCATCTGGTGATCCCTCAACCACTAGAGGTGAGCATGAAGAGACGGTGGAGGAGTTCCTGGCCTCCCCCTCTAAGGCTTTTCTTTTATTTCTTTTTATAAGGCCTGAGAGCCTCTTTTTTATTTCAACTTGTAACACCCTTTGGGGGGTTTACTGTACTTCTGAGGGTTTTTGCCCCTTTTTTATGAAAAGCAGTTTTTTATTCCTCCGAACTATGCATTTGTAATTTATTCGGATTTTTTGCATTATACTTTATTCGGGTTTTATGCATTAGACTTACAAGTCTAGCTTAAGTTTCTGAGTTCATCCATTCTAGGCCTGGCCTTTCCTTCAAGCAGGGGATGCAACCTTCCATGCTCGGGGGTCTTTAGTTTGGATATGAAATTTTGAGCTTAAGTTATTCTAGGCTTAGCTTTTTTCTTCCTAGTATGGGATTGAGCCTTCCATACTAGGGGTTATTAGTTCAGATAAATGGACTTTGAACTTAATTACTTTACTTCACTGGGTACTGGACTTCCCAGCAGTGGCCTTTAGTTCGGATTAGAGAACTAGTTTCAATTTTAACGAGAAGGTCATCCCTTCTTCTTCCAAACTTGGGTTTGTACTCCCAAGCTTGGGCATTTAGTTCTTATATGAAACTCCGAACTTAGCACTACTGTTAACGAGAAGGTCATCCCTTCTTCTTCTAGACTTGGGTTTGTACTCCCAAGCTTGGGCATTTAGTTCGGATATGAAACTTCGAACTTAACACTACTGTTATAGGGACTGACACCCAAGTTTTTTGTTTAAACAATGTAGTTCGGCGAATACCTTGTTTTTGACTTTTGCATATTGGTTTTACGAATGGAAAAACTTGTCGATCAGCAGCGTTTTATTTATAAACTAATGTTAAATTACAAGAAAACTTTAAAGGTAAAATTTATACAAGTTGTTGGCATTCCATGGCTTGGGTATGACTTTGCCATTCATGTCTTCAAGGTTGTAAGCACCTGTCCCATCCTTGGTGG
Organism: Heliamphora pulchella; assembly: GCA_032270985.1. Lineage (NCBI taxonomy): Eukaryota > Viridiplantae > Streptophyta > Magnoliopsida > Ericales > Sarraceniaceae > Heliamphora > Heliamphora pulchella. The sequence goes on from JAULJZ010035569.1 coordinate 12,340, forward strand.
TGACCCTATAAGGCCCTTCCTAGTTCGGCCCAAGTTTGCCCTGAACTGGGTCTTTCATTTGGCCGAGTACCTTCATGAGAAGCAGGTCACCTTCATCGAATTCACGATGTTTGACTCTCTTGTTATATCCCCTTTCCAGAGTTTGTTTGTATGAGGCTAGCTTTATGCTGCTCTCGCACTTCGCTCTTCGGCTGGGTACAGATCCTTTTTCAAAGTGCTCGAATTTAATTTGGGGCTGCATACCTCTGTTCGGATAGTTGGTAGTTTGACCTCTAGGGGGATTACTGTCTCCACCCCATATGTCAAGGAGAAAGGAGTTTCTTCTGTAGATCTCTCGGGAGTTGTTCAATACATCCATAGAATTGAGGGGAGTTCTTCCACCTATCTACCTTTTGATGCATCAAGCCTCTTCTTGAGTTCATCTATGATGGTCTTGTTGGTGGCTTCTGTTTGTCCATTGCTTTGTGGATAAGTCGGATTAGAGAAGTCGTTTTTGATGCCCAGTCCCGAGCAAAAAATTCTTGAACACCGAACTGTCAAATTGGGTGCCATTGTCTGATATGATAGCTCAGGGAATCCCAAACCGAGTAACGATGCTCTTCCATGTGAATCTCTTGACATCAACATCTCTGATATTTGCTAATGGCTCAGCTTCAACCCATTTCGTAAAATGATCGATGGCAACCAAAAGGAACCTCCTGTTTCCTGTGGCTCTAGGGAAAGCGCCCACAATGTCAAATTCCCACTGAGCAAAGGGTCAGGGGCTAGTTAATAGTGATAGATCTTAGGCTGGATTGTGTGTGTGTGGGCTAAACCTTTGACACTTCTCACACTTTTGGATGTATTGTTTTGCATTATTTTGCATGTAAGATCACCAATATCCTTGGGAGATTGCTCGGTGAGCCAGAGACCTTCTGCATATGTGACTACCACATATTCTTTCATGGATCTCAAATAGAAGATCCTGAACTTTATTCGAGTGCACGTATGCTGACATTCTTTAGCCATATTCTTTAGCTGTCGTATGCTGACGTATTCTTTAGTATGCTGACTACCACATATTCTTTAGCCAGCTCCTAGGCCTTTTTGACGCATGCTAACATTCTTTCATCCCTAGCTGCGTATTCTCCTTTGAACTAATTTACTACCAGCTGTGAATCATAGTAAATCTTTACCTTCTTTGCTCTCAATTCTCCGATGTCTCGAAGACCGGCTAAGAGGATTTCGTATTTGGCTTCGTTATTCGTGGTTTGGAAATCGAGTTGTATTAGCCCTTTCTATGAGGATTCCTTCGGGGCTGTAGAGGTGTCACGCCCTAAATTCCGGGTCACGTGAAACGCCCATAAACAACCATACTAAGTTGAAAAACAACATCCAACCCGAAGTTTCACTCTCAAGATAAAGAACAAGCATGCATTTAATATAATCGCCAACAGGCTTACAATACATAAGGTTCCAAAACCCAAACATGTAATAACAATACATGCTCCAAAAAGAAACAAAAAAGGAAGACTACAAATCTTCTGCCCCTCCGGCTCCTCCCGATCAACCTGCGTGACCGAACGTACCTAAAAAACATTTTAAATCCCTCACCGTAAGCCAAAACTCAGCAGAAACTAGACATACATGAAATAAAAGCTAAACATGCTAAGAAAAAACAATGTGAAATTTTCGATTCTCTTTCAAGCCTTAAAACAGTTTTCCATGATCAGATGAGATGCAAAGGATAAGAAACTTTTCGACTCACACGAGCGTCGAAATCGGTTTGAAAATAATTTTATATCACGACTCACATGAATCTCAAAAATAGTTTGATATATATATATATATATATATAGTATGCTTCACACACAACCATCGACTCTCACGAGCCCCACATGTAGTACAGATATATCGACTCTACGAGCCCCGAAAATAGTTCTATAATACCTACGATGGTTGACACCCAACACATAGATCTTTTCGGGCTTTCACCGAAGAACCGTAGCCCCATCTAATGCATCTTCTCGGGCTTTCACCGAAGGACCGCAACACCATCTAATGCACCGTCGACCAGAGCCAACATTCGTCCAACCATGAACAACCATCTTATCCGGCTTTTACCGAAAGACCGCAGCCCCATCTAATGCATCGTTAACCAGAGCTAACATGAACAACACTAGCAACCTACACAACTCACTCAACGCATGCTAAATAGAACCAGAGTTAATATGTATAAAACCACATACAACACTACGTATCACATATCGACATCTCAAGCCACACAACTCATCACATAACTCGTCATCCACTAACCCAGACGACCAACAACCCACAAAACGTAACTCAACCCCGAAGGCTATCCCAAACCTCTAAACCTCGGTTTTCACAAATGTTTATCTTTTCCCAAAACCCACTTTTTAGAAAAAGAATCAAAACCCAAACACGTCACACACCTAACACTGTATAAACACCACGTCACCCCCGAGGACAACAAAACATAAACATATCCATAC